>DWNY01000630.1:0-15275 GCA_018250635.1 Telegonus apastus | reverse complement strand
ATTAACTACTTTCCAGAGCTCTAAAATCATACCACAAAAGCGCTAAAATTAATAAATTCAGTCCAATTTAAAAGGCAGAAATTGCGAATGGCGATGGCGCCTTTAGAGTTAAAATGATGGGTCCTATATATAAAATAACAATACCAACATTTTACCACTCGTTTAAGTGAAAATAAAATTATTCAGGATCCTACTCTAAAAAGGGGAATACCTAGTAAAGTAAAATATATAAAATAAATGTAAAATAAAATATGATAAAGGGGAATAATCCGTAGGGGAAGAAGCTGATAAACGATGCATTGCCAATCCAGAGGAGTAAGGTGGTCTCCTCCTATCCAAGTTAGACGGCACTCATATCCTTCCACCAAAACGCAAGAGTTGTTTCACTGTAAAAAATATATCCATGTACTGCAACTTACCTAAAAACCGTCAAGATTGAATGCCTACAACTAATTCCTGTTCAGTATATGATGATTCATAGCTCGTTGAATGTTAAGATCTTTAATAGATCCGTGAATCAAAATGTATTATGTTTGGAGGCATTCAGCGACCGGCCTGTATAAATACAACATGTCACGCTATATTTAGAAAGACAAAGTAGTTATCTTGCCCTTCTTTCGCGCGTCCGTTGCTGTTATAACGATCTTGTATTTTTAGTTCACGTCGTTTAATATTTTCAAGCGTTACTTTACGGCTTTAGATTTTTCATTTCTCAATAGAGTTTCATACTGAGATTATAGTTATTATATTATTTTAGGTGCGGGAGACAATCGCGTAGTGCAGTGGCACGCTGATAATTTCACTTATTTGTTATGCAGAGGGTTCCAGGTTTGAAAATAAACCGTAAATTATCTGTATCGATCTGACAGACATAACTTGAAAATCGATTTTTTATTTGTAATTAGATTAACATGCAACGCTAACGAATTATAGTTAAGCGTCTATAATTAATTTACGTTTTTAGTGCCTGCAACAACCGCACCTTGCTTTATTATGGATTCAAATTTATGTACGAAATTCTAAACTCAAGATATTATACCTATCTATTAATTATTAAAAATAAAAATAAAGTCGGAGACCACATCGTTCATAGATTTCTTAAAAATAAATCCATTATAATAAACACTCATATTTATCTCGGGCAATATGCATAATAGCATTTGCATAATATATGCAGATATAGCCTGCCAATTTTGATGGCATAGACACCGTTATTATATTGTGATCCTACTGTATAGTGTACGTTAAATGCAACATAAATACACAGTATACTTGTATATCGATCTCATTGTCGTGCCAGAAAACTCTAGGTTTAAGTCAATAGCGACTTGAGTCCGTGGTAAATGTTCCACAAAGCACTAGGTACCAACATCAATCTCCCATGTCCCCCCCCATCCAGGCGGGGACACGCGTGACGGTGGATAAACATATGTGATGATCTACTTCGGTAAAAGTATTTATCATTGGATTACAGTCGTTCGATCAAGTATAAGACTTGTAAGGCGGTTTGTAAACAACGAGCAAGGATTAACCATTAATCTTCCTTCACCAATCTCTACTGAAGCTCCATCTCTAATGTGGATTATTTTCCAGAAGTCTCTCAGTCCGTCTCCTTAAAATTAAATTAAATTCAAGACTTGTCTCTTAGAAATTAATTGGTAATTAATTCGCGCCACTTTCCTAACTTGCACCACCACCTCATCCACCAACGGTATCTAGTTAGTCGCGGCAGACACTCCGAAATAGCCATTTTAATGACCGTCCTTTGTTTATTATTCTTCCTGTACCGTTCGTCCGTTGGAGTTTTATAGGTCAGACGGGTCCCCGGGATAAATATATTGTCGCTAAATGCCTCGTTTATCACAATACGATTTGTTTTAACAAATCTCGGACGCGCTACGTCAGAGTTAAAGATGGAGATGTTTTACGTGCGCATAAACGTGCCAATGCAAATGTTTTTAAACTGTTAATTCTTAGAATGATTTTATAATACTTTAATATTATAAAATGTTAAGTTTCCATTTTGAGGCTGTTAACAAATAGTTATTGGAAAGAGTCTAATTGTTTATTTACCACTAGGTTATTTTGGTGTAAATATTGTTTTGTATGCGTTGCTTTTGTCTTATAAGAATGTAATCTGTGGTGTCAATTAAATTCAAACCTATAATCAGAGTAGATTATATTTCAAGTATTTTAAATTATTTTTGGTTTTCTACAACAATAGTAGATAAAATGTAGGTATAGGTGTGTAAAATATTTGTAATTTTCAATGTTTTGAATTAGATTAACTATTTGATTTTGGCATAATTTACTACTAAAGTTAGAATAACAAGTTTGCTCTTTAAATAATACATAAATCAATGTAGATATCCAACACATATTTTCTCTTCTGGAGAACATTGAAAAGATCAGCAAAATTATTCAACTCCTACGTTTATGTTATGTGGTAGGTAAACCGTGGTAGGTATCTGATATCTTTTGTGTTCTCTATCCCTATTTAAAAGTAGTAGAACTCTGTTGTTCGACTCCAGCCGTACCACCGCCAAACCTATTTCTGCCTAATAAAATCAGTGTTCAGCGCTGCCGTGTTCTGGTCTGAAGTGGAAGAAAGTAAGGGAGACATACTTATCCGACGCGTTTCAATTTTGTCCTCAGGGGTAACGCATCTGTCCTTAACCTTAGATAGGACTTTAATCTTATCTGGAGTTGATTATAGATGTCTAAGATGGGCGGCAGTGACCACTCACCATCCGGTGGACTGCTTGTTCGTTTGCTATTCGTTTGCTACAAACTATAAAAAAAACTGTCGAAAATGGCTGTTTCTGTGAATAGGTATTTGTGTCACAACTGCGGAGGAAGTTGGAATGACGCACAGTACACGCCCGAAGAATACCCCACATTGGACTTGAGCGACGCATCTTGATCAATCGTATCGGGAGAGTCCTTGCTCCACCAGCGCTAATAGCGGTTTTGGTAGCGGAGAAACAAAGGTAAAGAGCGATAGTCTTCTTCTGGGAAACGAATATGGTTAAGAAAAAGATTTCCTAATAGGAGCATAGCCCATTGATTTCGGACACGGAGACGTCGGACCATGGGTAACTCCCGTCGTAACCGCTGCCTTAATCCTCAGAAGGGCTAAAGTCGCAAGCGATTGGAGTGGGAGCTCTGTTGGGGACTTTTGCGACTTTTAGAAGGCGATGATTCGTTCCTGTTAGAAATTTTAATTCCTAAAGAACCGAGGACTGAGACTATAGGCTCCGATGAGAACCGAAGTTCGTCACGAAATAAGCTTCGGTGCGTTCCTCTGGAGATCCCGGAGCTTCTCAAAATGCGAGATTGATCATGTCACATTGACTTCATTAAAACCGACATCAATATTCATGATTTCAGACCAAGAGCTTTTCTTTTCGTTGGGATTTCTTAATTTGTCATAGTTCATCATTGTTAGTTTGTGATCCTAAACCGTTTCAATCTTTACTTTCAAAGAAATGAGGTCCCGAAAATACCCCTTTGTTGATGGTTTCTTACGAAATTTACGCAGCGTTAGTCGTGTCTTTTGGATGCTTAATTTTATTGTGTCAAGCGAGTTCGTGTCGGTATAGTTGTCCGTTGTGCGCCGCCGCGGCAAACGTACGCGCCATTAAAACTTCCCGCCATTTCTAAGGGACATTCGTTTACTCTTTTTAATTTTTTATCGTTAAGAGTGGATGTAATCAAAGATATGGAATATCAAGTGTTTGGAAAATTAAGTTAGTGATTATATTTAGTTTTGATAGATTTTGTGGTATTTTTGTCGTGAGGAAGCATTTCATGTAAGTATGTTATAACTTGACAATTTGACTGAGTACGCACTATTTTCTTTTGAAAATTATAAAGCACATATAATAATTAAACCGGGGAATAACTTACCTACTTTTAGAACGATGAATTCATTTATTTTACGATCATTCGCTGATATAAAGATTGAGCCATGATTACGCAAATAAAAGCAGCAGTTACAGTATTTTATGTAAACATTAGCTCCGTAAAACTTACGTATACTCGTGCAGACTAGTTACGGTTTAGCAAAATTACATTGATGAGTAAAATCACAGTCATGTCCTCCTTTCGAAAGCATTTCATCCTTTTAAAAGCGTCGATAAAATGTATAAGAATAAGACAAACAAATTAAGAATAAAATTATAACAGCGCATCCGCAATACGATTTATGGGAGCGGTATTTTCAAATGATGATGTATTATGGCGCAATATATCACATTAATTTTTACATTGTGAACGTATAAATTATAATTTATTGCAACTTTAGCCGAGTAAGAAACAGTTTTGCAATGTTTTAAGTAGTTATTAATAAGATGATAGCACTACCAGTAAGAGTTTGTAGTTAAGGTTGTAGATACGTTTTAGTAGGTATTCTTCGTTTTAATAGAGTAAACAAATTATCATGCAATACTACTGATTTTAAGTGATCTTTGCCATCTATCTAAGACGTAACAAAATATAGACGCGGCAGATACCTGTAGGTAACTTCTATTACAAACGAAGATAATTACTCGTAAGGTTGATGTTGGAACGCTCCGTATAGGTAAATTTTTGTAACTACCCGTTTAAACTAAGTACCATAGCAGCAAACCACAGCTTTTCTATGATGTCAATTGACATAAAAAAGCTTATATTTGAGCCGCTTTCTAAGTAAAAAGTAACAGAATTTTCAGTTGAGGATCTACCTAGTAACCTAACCTAATCCTTAGCAGTAGGTAGTATCTCATTATTTAATTCAATATCAGGGATACAATATCAATTGACTTTGATAGCCTAACCCATTGATATATTATACGTTTTTTCTAGTACTATATCAATTGCCTAACCTTAAACGATACGAGGCGCAAATTATTTTTTTGTTTGCTTAAACTTAGCTGGTTTCTTGTATTTTCGTGATAGCGAATGTGCACGAAGAAGTTGTACCTAATCTACTTATAATGCAGTACCTATTCTCAACGATTTTTATTCTGCTCTACTAGATCACCAAAACGCCTATCTGTCTCTAATATATCGTCTAATAATATGTCTATAATAAATCGAATAGGTCATTTCTAAGATTGCTTTATACATACATGTCTTCACACTTAAACTTTGTGTTTTGGTATTTTAAGAATTGTTTATATAGTCTGTATAGAAGGGCAGAAATATTTATGTCTTTATTTTTATAGTAATTAATAAATCTACCTATGAAATTGTAAGGAAGTTTGAAAACGAAGGGTTACTTAAACAACTAGTATATTTAGGTGAATACTTAAGACTCGGGCAATGATTTACGTTTACTGTTTTAGAGTTCCTACATTGTACTCTGAATATTTCATCTTTAATCTTTATCTCTATTATCTTTATGCATTTAATATTTATACTTGATTTAGGGTACACATTACATTAGTGCTCTGAGCGTTAGACATTTGGTAAGCTATACGTTTAACAACTTTAACGAAATAACAATAAAAAAAAACAAATCTATCACAAATGATAAAAAGTTAAAAATATAAAAAATTGAGATAAAAAGATAAAGGTATGCTACATCTTATACCAGAATATAATCTATGTGTGTACAAAATTTCATTCAGTTCTGTTCAGCCATTCTAAAGTTAAGAGTAACAAACATTTATCCATCCATACATCCATCCATTCATCAATCCATCCATAAACTTTTAGCTTCATAGTATTAGTAGGAAATACCTAAATATGTCTAATGTTGTGGTCACCGGCTTATCACTTTTAACTGGCTTGTCACTTATAGTCGACTATTTCAGTCCTCAAGAGGGGCCATCTCAGTAAGTGTTGATGTTACAGTAAAGCCATGCAACCCATGGACATCCTTTGGATCATGTACCTTAGTGGACTCCTGCAATATTAATGAGAAGTAAGGAGTAGTAGTTGTAGTAGCTGTCAAGATGGATATCACACCACACAATTAAGTTATTTAATTAATATATATCGTAGTTATTTTTACGTTACCCACTACAAAGTATATCTAGTTATTGCTCAAAGATTTCCGCTATATTATGTGGAGGAAGAAAATCAATCTCAAATCTAGGGATTAGGGCTTCTGTGAAACTTACGAGTGCGGATGACGTCAAAAGTAAGCTTCCTATAAAGCTATATTGAGAAATATAGAAATATAAAATTGAATTGTTAAGCATCTTTCTGAAGATTTAAAATCAGTATGCAAATACAAGGTTACACAAAATAGTTAACGAAGCCGTTATCCGACTCTTAAACTTCAGATTCCGACTCTACCAAATACGGAGAGTTAAACGTTAGTTAGGTACTTACCTAGTCATATTTGAACTGCAAGTTATTGGGGATTAATATATTGAATATAATAGTTTGTATTTTTGGTATTAAATGAAGATTCACTGAATTGCAATGCTTGCAACTCATTATTTCTGCCGACGTCAAGTTCCGGATTAAGACGAGGTGTGTTTTCAGTTTATGTGAAAGTCATTAGATACAGACTGTTGTATTAATGCATTATATGTCCTATATCTTCGGTTCTCATTCAGATTTAATACAATTTAGAATACGTACACAGCTATTTTTCCTAAGGCTAGCCGATTCCGAAGAGTCAGAACGTTATGCCATGACTTCTGATAATGTTTTTTTACATATTTTTGTTATGGTAGCGACTAATAGGTATTAGTTGGTAAATGCAATCTTGATATATGAGGTACACGTGTATCAGCCGTGTTGGCAAATATACTCCAACATATTACGTGTCGCCGTGTCGCGGTGGGCCGATTTAATTAAACTGTTAATTGTAATTGCTTGCTACACTGAGGTACACTAAAGAGCGAACAACAAATGCGATATAATTTGTTTCTTTTTGATTCGACAGTCTTATATTAGTAAAAACGTTGAAGGGCATAAAGAAGCAACCATAATATTATTTGATTTGTGTATATGCCGACTTTCTATATTAGAGAATAACTTGGCCAAGTGCGAGTGCTCACTGAATCCAAGGAATACACTTGTATTTCTTTATTCTCTTTTGAAATAAAGAGAAAAATATTGCTTATTGTATGTAAACTCTCTCTATTTTTTAAATATTTAAAATGTTCTATGATACGCAATTTCTAGCAACATATCATGGTACAAAAGATAAAGCCGTTAAAATAATTATTGACAGTCTTTAAATAAAACTCTAGACCGATTGAAGTTGGTTAAACTTCATTGATCACAAAACATTTGTTATGTTACTTCCATTACATAAAAAAGTAGCAACCGAGAATGCAGCTCACCAGATGATAATTGGCCACTGCCAAACATCTGTAATCAACACCAGATAAGACCACAGTTCTACCTGAGGTCGGCCACGGACGCGTAGCTACGCCTGAGGAGTATGTTGGAACGCATCGAATAAGTATGTCTCCCTTACCACACCCTTCAAAAATATATATAAATGCTGTTATAAAGCAGGTGTAGCGGAGGTGCCGCCGGTTTTGAGCCACAAAGGGCCTTTAAACACATTACGATATATCCACTCGTTAGTTATTTTTTGCCTCCTCCCACTAAAATTAGTGAGCAGACTGAACGTGTAAGCAAAGAATTCTGTTATATATAAAAGGATGTCAACATATTTGTTATGTCCAATCCGTCATAAAACACGATGTTGGCTAGAGATTAATTTTTGCCTGTGTCGTGTCATAAAACGTGACTGGGTGTGCTAAATTGTGTGAAAGATAAGATTTTCCGCCGCTCTCCTCATATTTTCCAAGATCTTTACTCGGTTTTGTAGGTACATATCTACATTGTAGTTAATAATTAATTGATTAATTGTTAACAATAAATTGTTTACAAGTGTAATGACTAGCCACAAAGGATTCAATGTGTCTTGGGCAATATGAACACTTAAAGAGAACGTTTTCTCCCTAAGAAAAGACACTGAGATACATAATAGAAATGTCATTTCATTTCATCAGTTATATGTTTACCTATATAGGCAACGAATCCGGTACCCCTTTCGTGTGGTTTAGATATAAGACCAAACGATAGAGTCGTTCTTATATTGTAACATATATAATATATGTAATTATATGACAGACGGATGTCAAATAGATGTTCTCAAAATGAGTTTATTAAATAAAAAAATGTGATAAAATTGTATGAATTTGGTTAAGCTGACAGACAAAAAAAGAGACTCTTATTGTATGACTGAAATTGGGCTTTAAATAGAATACTAACCTACTCAAAGGTGGCTGAAAGGCCAAATCCTCTTGTACTGTGAAAATATATATAGATGTATAGATATACATACATAATATATTATCAGACGAGTTGTTCCAAAGTAGCACGTTCCTCGTTAGTTAATAAGATACAGCCATACCGACAGAATTATTCTGTTGAAACACTTATATTAATATCTAAATTGGATGATGTTTTAAAATTTATGAAGCAAAAATTTAATACATTTTCAAAGAAATACGCACTTATTACAACAGATTACGAAATAAACATGGTTACGCCGATGACAGCATATTTAGGTATCTACTTAATATTATAATCTTTTATAGATATATGCCGTAACCAAATGTTATACAAAACAACGATAATATGGGAGTCAACATTAATCTTCGCCTTTGATATTCGTAAACCGCCTAGAGTTTCTTGTATTGTACATAATTAGGTACATGTCATACACAAAGAAACCGAGGGTTGTGTAGAACTCATATCCATCAGTCTTATCATGTCCACAGCTGGACGAAGGCCTTCCCTGATTGGGAATTTGCCAATAGTTACCGTGTCTGGCATATGGCTGTTGGTAATCGCAGTTGATATTTATGTTGCCTAGGAAGACGCTGGGGCCCATCTCGTGTATTTTTTCCCTCAGTCGCCTCCTACGACATCCATGGAGCGGCTGTTCAAGATAGCCATTATATGGACACGTAGCTGCAAGGGAAATAGAAATGATGACCATTTGATAGGTTATTATACATATACGTATATATGAACTCGTCAATAGTTTCGATTTCTTTTTTGTAGGTAACAATCATGAAAAACATTAGGTATAGATTTAGTTGACTGAAAATTCAAACTAAATTCATATAGAGCTCTTTTTGAACGTCAAAATCTACCACCGCTTCGGAAGTTTTATTCGTTGTGGAGAAGAATCGGCGAAACAAATTTCATACTTGTGTATGACTGGGCACATGTTTACCAATAACTGAGAGGCCTGGAGCATACTTCACCATATTATTTTTATGTTGTGGAAGAAGCCAACGAGCATGTGGCCTGATGGTACTTACCAGCCACTGCCACCCATTGACATTTGGTAAGAATTTTAGCAACAAGTTGGAACGCTTCGAGTAAGTTTGTCTCCCTTACCACACCTTTCAAACCAGACCACAGTAGAGCTTAACACTGCTGTTATATGGCAAAAATAGGTAAGGTTGTGGTGCTGCCGGAGTCGAACCACTTAGAGTTCTACGACATTTTCTTTCCTTTTTGTTTGAACGCAGATTGTTCTCCAACAGAGCAACAGGTTAGCAGCCTTAGTAACCACAGTATATAAATAGCTTAATTTTAAATCGCAGCTGCATCGCTCACTTGGCTGCATCTCAACCTAATTGGTTCAGAATAATGACGTGCATCGCGAAGCTACGTCACAAGAGATCTTAGTAGCTACGATGGATTGTTATCCTTAGAGCTGCGGGCAAATTGAATGAAAACCAGCTTTGAATGTTTGCCAATATGTAAATAAACCGAGGGCTAGCCTAGTCGTGATATGGCACAAGCCGAACCATTTGTCGGACGTTAAAACAAATAGTGCGTAGCACCATCGAATTTCACAAACGTTTAAACGTAATGACTTACGAGTTTTTTTATCAGAACAACGCTTCAACTAGCTTTTATCAGGTTATGATTGAATGTACACCACGATGAGTAGAGTCCAAAGCAGGAAATGGATTATTAGGAATGCTTTATATTTGAATTTACTATTATATTTACTGGTTATTAGTTACTAATTCCTATTTAATTCGTAAGAACCCTGCCCCGTTGGTTTTTGTGCCCTTCACAATAGGTTTTTGTTATCATGGAATTATCATGGAATGCATGACTGCCAATTACCACCTTTACTCCGCTGGTGTATTGGACGCTAAAATACTAACGCATTTGGACTGCTAACATCTATAACATTTGGAATTTTTTAAACATTAGAGCAATGCAATCATAATATATCGGGTATAAGTATTAATAAATCTCATAATATATTATATGTCAGTTCTTTAAGTAAAGATTCCATTACGACTAAAATAAATTGAAGCAATCTTTCAACCATCGAAACGCTAATGAAAAATTACTTACATTTCATTACAAGAAAAATAGCATGTTGGACTCGACAGATCCCATTTGATTTGTTTAGGTTTCTCACTAACGCTGAAAGCTGAAGCTCTTTCAAACATGACGTTGGTCTCAAATGTTGTCCTAGTTTCACAAGAAACATTTAAACATTAAAGCGTGCTCATTTTATTATGCGCTAAAGTTTCAAGAAGTTGCGTAAGTAATATTTGTTAATACAATAGTTTTCCAGCAGTAACGCGTGAGAACTATTAATTTTAAAGTTATATTTGATCAGACACTACCGAAGGATTTAAAAGTGTACATAATTCTACGATTTAGAACAATGTCAAGCGCTGATGTGATCTTGTTTGAAAGAAGTGTTAGGTATCACACCGATACGAGTCAATAATACGTTACAACAACTTTGTAATTCTGACAAGGGTTTTTTACTCATTTTATGATATGAACTAAGTAAGCAGTGTACGTAGATAATATTATGTAATTTAAAATTTATTGGTTTCAGATTTGAACATCGCACAAGATGAACAAGAAATCTCACAAGAAGAAGGTTAGTCACTTAGATATTAAATTGTTTGATATTCATTCAGTTACGGTCTATATAAGGTATTTTAATTTGCACTACGACTGCTGGTATGTACGATCTTAAGTTAGTTCTTAAATGTTGTCACTATTTTCCATCAAAACACGACACAGTGTTGTGCCAACTTCAGAATTATTAGTCAAAAATTAAAGCTGTAATGTAAGGGCTATTTCATGCTTCGCTAGCCCATAATCTTTCTGATTTAGAGCACGCGAGGCACTTGGCACTACGCACTGGTACATCGTCACTAAGGACCAATCAGTGTTCGATAGCCTCGATAATCGATGCAACGACAGCTTCATTGTAAATAAAATCTGTTTTAGCTGCACCCAGTTGATGGGGTCTTTGCTCCGTTATTTTTAGACGTCATTTCGATAAATGTTCTTTGTATCATCAATTTAGTTACATTGTTACTATTAGGCATAGATTTTATTATCACAGAGAGATACTTAGTTCGTCGAACTTCGCCGTTTCTAGATAGAATGGTGTATATGCTATCCATAGGATAATGTTTCTACCTGAAACTTCCATAGCCTCTCAGAGCCATTTAAGATGTGGTTTGTAAATCATTTATTAAATCTTGATTGATATCGTGCTTGTAAATTCCAATTTGGAATTTTATTGGTATTTTCTTCAAATTTGATCTAAATGGTATACCTAGTGTATGCCATTTAGAATAACGTAGTTTAACGTAGTTTCTTTATTCTACGTTATCGTATTTATCCTCGTTGTAGTTGTAAATAAAAATTACACACTACAAAATAACTTTTCTGTCGGCGTAGATAACGAATGAAAACAGCAACAGACAATTTTATCAAATCTGTTTATATTTCTCGTTCCATAAACTGGACAGCTCAAGTTCGCAAGATATATATCTCTTAGACATTAATTTGGATAGTAAATAAAACTAAATATAAACAGAGCAAATCGCGTGGCCCTTGGAGCAAGTTCATCCATTCGGAGTTGGCAAGCGGCTTGGCAGCGAATGCAACTAATTACATAAACGCATCAACAGTCAACATTGGTTAAAACATGGAGATGTGGGATTATACCTGCCTCATCTATAGCAGATACTAATTTACTATTGTTACTCGCCTTTATTCTCTCTGTATTCGATTTTGGAGGTACCTACTCTTCCAATTTGCTTCTTCTTTTCGACTTCAATTCTGAATACCACTTCGCCCAAAAATGAGAGCCTACTTTAATTTTATCTCTTTAACTGTTAACTGTTACATAAGATGAGTTACATGTTCGTTTATTACTTCTATATTTAAAAAAAACATAATAGAAAGAGAGGAATTAGCAATACTTAAGATACAAACTATCGTCATCTTGGACCACTTTCGCCCGGCATCTAGCAAATAGCTAATGGAATAGCGCGCTGAAATATTGACCGGATCTCTTAATACGTTTATATTGAACGAGATATTTGTGCCATCCTCGAGTGTGCCACTTCTGATCAAGAATGTAAACGATGTTATTGTATTACGGGAGGCGGAATGCGAGGCGGAATGGGGTTCAATATTTTTGGATTCAGAGATATTCCGTATGGCGTACTTCACTTGTTTTTCGTAACAACGACGTTTGTTAAGTCATTTTTTTTCAACTCACAATAAACATCCGATTTTAACGTTCTTATTTTCTACAATGATATTAATTACAGCTTCTACTACTACTTTTACTTCTCAAAGAAAATCTGTGATACAAGAAGTTGCACATTGATTGGTCAAACCCTCTGTTGCATGGTTCAAACTAAGTAATTAATATCCATCTATAATTTTAATTATTTTTTGTACAAAGAAAACACAATCTTTACAATATTTCAAAACCTCCAAAAGTAAAATTTCATCAAAATCGAAGGATTAAATATATGTACGTATACGTTTAAAATCTTTTAACTATTTTAACAAATCTAACACATTAGGAAGAGGACAATCTCAATCGTAAGAAGGACGAAATATGACGTTAATAGGGTTACGAGAACGACTGAAGTAAACTTAGATAAAGATAGCTAAGTAAGTAACTAAGTTAGGTAAGTTAAAGAAAGATAACGTAAATATTTAAACGTAGATATTATACGCTATTCTCACTTACATCCCTTTTGGAATTATATTATGATATTATAGACCTTTGAAGTAGTCCAGTAAAAACAATTTAGGTAATTATCTTACTTTGCGATAAATCTACTAGTTAGATCAAATTGGGTATGTCCGAAGAAGATTTTTAATGTAACTCGAACTTTGTCAGTGATGGAAAAGTGAGAGACACATAAGTCTCCGAAATCAGATCAACAAATTTTGTGGCTACTATTTGCTTCATAATTTATCTATCGATATCTAATCTAAAACTCTCTGCTTACTTGAAAACCCTTATTCTCTACGTGTTAATTCGTAAACAATGATTCTTGAGTTAAAATGTTTCCACGCAAATTCATTTAGATAATATCTTTTGTGCCATTTCTCATCTCGTGCAAGCCATCTCTGTCACAACAGACGTTGGCACTGTTGGCAGGGCCCCGGGTCTCGTAACTCGTCAGTCATCTGTCAGCGGCTGAACTATATTTCATTTTAATCTTTATGGAGCACCAGCGCCTTTATAGTTCCTGATTGGAGTCTTCCAACGATGCAATATAATTGCTTAAATGTTAAATGATCAGACTACGCTGCAATCATTTGAAATAAAAGATGGTTCTGGAAAATATATAGTAAGAAGAGGGAAGTTAAAGTGTTAATTTACTACAAAGCTAATTTTTTTTAAAGAAATAAATAAACGTTAAAGATGATACGTATGTCCTTCGATCCTTTAATTGGGTCTCCTGCATTATTTATATTATTACCTTACATTGGATTGACACATGTTCCATCTTGGTATATATCTTTCCTTTATTTCTGTGCAAATGTGCCTCAAAATTAAATTTTAATTTTAACTTATAATGTGCTACAGTCAAATCGCGTTATTTATTCATGCCACAGTTAATGATGTGCCGTCATCGCCGGCGTCTCTTATTGACAGATGTGTTGATTCTATTATTAACATCAGGCGTCGTACATACTTCGTCAAATTCGTTATAATTATGGATTGTAATAATTTTGCCAGCAGTTGACCTAGCCCTACTTTGACACATTTACTAGTAAAATATTTATGTCATAATGCCAACGCGACACATTATTTATGAGCAAGCGCAAGGTTTTTTGCGAATATCGCTGTCTATATCTTTTGTTTATTAATACCGTTATTTTTATCGAGAAAAGCTGATTCTATATCTACAGACATCGTACGTATCAGACGCGTAGGGTGGCAGACAAAATAACAAACTTCCATATACAATGTAAGAACGTATTTACATATATCTACCGTAACCTAACCGCGCAGAAAAATATGTTTTTGTGCCAGGTTATCTGTTAGGATAATGGATCCCATATGACCTTGAGAAAATATAATTTTCTTACAATAAATAAAGATTTTAAATCTCAAAAGCATAAGTAGGTATGTCCTTAGCGCGATTTAGAATACAGCTACCGTAATCTGTTATCCTTCATTAAAACTATATGTTGAATAAATCATTTATAGATTCCCGTTCCATACTCGGTTGCTACCGCAAGTTACCTGACACCGGAGATTTGCAGGGTCTAGGGAGCCCTTCAAACGCGGGGCCCTGGGAAGTGCCCATTGTGCCCGGCGGCACAGAGAGGCCTGCTGTTGATGTAAATAAAGCTTAACAAGTAGAAAACGAAGCATTAAATACTAAAAACATATTACCATTTTAAGTACAGAGGTATAAAATCCATACATATAAACATTGAAGTGTCTGTGAAACTGTAATTTCAAAACAACTACCAAAGGTGATAAACAGCTGAACTGATTTAGATTAGAATTTTACGCGAATATAAATGCTTTATGCAGAATGAGAATATTATGTAAATGTTTCCACTTTACTTTCTTTATTTTATATACTTTAAGAACCGTGCAAAACTAGAGACTTAATGCGTACTGGGTCGAAGCTGGTAGACTACGGTAAAACCCGATTTTCTGGTCTTAGAGTATGCGGTATTTGATCTACAAGTACCTATATGGGTGTGGACTGTAATTGTTTTGGAAACGGAATAGCATAAATAGTAAAAACATTTTAGACTAGAATTATCGCGGAATTGATATTTTAATATTCTAATAATATTTTTAGGATGTTTTTTGATCTCTATTGCTATTCAGAAGCAATGCAGATCAAAAACATCCTAGGAAATTTAGCAGAGAAGATGGTTTTAGGTTAGCGCAAACGTGGAATCCAGTGGTTAGTTTATGTCAATCACAAACGGTGCAAAGTTCGGTGCGTGCGGATACAGTTAGTGTT
>DWNY01000629.1:0-15277 GCA_018250635.1 Telegonus apastus | reverse complement strand
GTTGCGGCCTATATATTTCTTAGTTCTTACTTCTTGGCGTTGCTGGTCTAATCTAATCAATCCTAGATAACATCAGAGTCGTATCTGAGGTCGTCAGTCGGCTACAGACAGATGCGTTTCTACCCATGAGAACTAAATTGGAACGCTTCGTATATGTATGTATCCCTTCAGAACTGAACACGAGCGCTTGACACTGCTATTATTAACCAGAAATACGTGTTGCGTTGGTGCCGCCTGACTCCGGAGTCCAACTATAAGGGGTTATACTAACATAAAAATTAATAGGAACACCGCAGCCGCATTTCGCAGTCGCAAGTCGCAGCCGCAGCTGCAAGTCGCAGCCGCAAGTCGCAGCTACCAGTCGCAGCCGCAAGCAGCATCGCTCAACTATCAAGTTGGGGAGTTTGTCATGTTTGCTTTCCGGGCTTGTTCTCCAAGATAAGCTGGTGACTGAATGATTTATTGAGCATTTGACTGCTAGCGGCTTACTGGGTTAATGGATGTGTTTGATTATAGCCCCATTAGGTTGCGTGAAGACAGATTCATATTATACTGATAATACTACTTTTGTAAAGCTAGAAGGATTATTTGAACGTGCAGATCGTTATAATTATCGTAAGATTTTGCTTGCGTAGGTCTGAACCGATCTACAAAGTTAAGCAATGTCGAGCGCGGTCGCTAAATCGATGGGTGACAGCTATTGGCAAAATTCCGTGCGGGTTTCCTTGTTTCGGAGGGCATTTGAGCCGTCGGTCCTGGTTGTTATCACAGCACAGCAATCTTTAAACTCTTTAAATTCGTTAAACCGTATTGTGTTTAGGTACCTAGTGTAGTAGTCTAAACATACCTTTAGTAATACTACCTACGAGTACATTCTATTCATTTATCGGCCTATTGAGGACCATTTTTGGGAATAAGATCAATAAGGTGAATAAATAATTTGTAGGTGGTACAACCCTTTGTAGTTCGTCTCCGGCGGCACCACCGCTACACAGACTTCTGCTAAATAACAGCAGTGTTCAACGCTGCCGTGTTCTGATTTCAAGGGTGTAGGTAAGAGACACATACTTATCCGAGGCATTCCTTAGTCCTCATTGGTAGCAACGCATTTGTCGTCAACCATAGGTAAGACTTATCTCACCTGGCGTTGATCAAAGGTGTCCATGGGCGGCAGAAGCTGTCTATCAGGTGGACTGCTAACTCGTTTGCTAGTTCCATACTCCATTGTGCGGAGTAAAATATTTGTTTCCTTATCTGTATATATAATAAGCATGTAACTAGCGCTCGCTGTCCTTGTGTTTAAAATTACTTACCGCCAAAACAACGGCATTGAATTCATGGAAATGCAAATATATTCATAGTACGAATCTTAACTTAATATTTAGGCTTTATTTCATCAAAATCGATCGACTTTATCTTAAGTTATTACAGTTATTTATTTTAAGTTATTACAGTTAAAATCAAAAATAACTTTTCTTACATCGAATTACTTATGTACGCGAATAGTTCTACGTTAGTGGAATAGATGGCGTTATTGTAAAAACATCACTGACTCACGGGCAAACTTCTACATACAAATGGCAGAACAACGTTAGCCTGGTCAGATAGCCCATCATAAGTGAGTTAAAATGAAGATCGATGAGTTAGTCGCATAGTTTTCCACATAAACCCTCAGCTAATATGAAAATAACTTACTGAAAGAATTAGTAGGCTTGTAACCTGCCAAAATATAGATATTGATCACGTTCTATTACATATTTTATCTCGATACTTCTGTTAGGGTTTGGGAATTCGTGTATTATTTTTGTGCCTCAGTGTCTTTGAAATCTATTATTGGGACTATTTTGATCAGGCCAGTTGGAAATTATTTTAAATCGTTCGGACTATCAGATATTTGTCTTATCGGTGATCTATCCCAAAATCTTTTCATGTCAATCTACGACTCAGGCCAGAAATATTTTTATTTAGATGTTTTTCTGTCTGGACTTGAATCAAACTTCTTCGTGTTTATCTACTGCGACTGTTACTATCTTTGAGTTTTTCAGTTAGAGATAAAATAAAATATAATAATAAAACAGAGGTAGGTACATGCCTGGGATTCAAACCCTGGACGTTAAGAGTGAAAGTTCGATGTCGATGTTACCATAAACTAGCCTATGACTGCTTTCTTTTCACGAATAAGGGCCGACATACGTAAAAGCTATGCGGTACAGCTCGCGCCAAACTTTTAGTCCGCTCGGAAGTTGCTTCGCTTCGTTGTTGCGCGGGGTGTGGCCGAACACAAGCGTAAACTCCATAACGACACTCACGCACACATCTCTACGTGGTCGAGAGCGCGCTAACGCACACATCCCCACGTGGTCGAGAGCGCGCTTACGCACACATCTCTACGCGAAAGCCGGCCAACATGCCCCGCGCTACCTTCGTCCCGCTAATATTCATAATTTGTTTATTGCAAGGCGACTCGCTTCAAATTCAGAGCGGACTACAAGCTTGGTCCTGACTATACTGCACTATCACTATTTATTATTGACGACCCGCGTGGCGGAGCGGTCACCATACCGATCTGACACGCAATGGGTTCCCAGTTCGAGCCCCGGCCAGACATATATGTATATCTGAATGATGAGTTTAGATTTCTGTTCTGGGTCTGGGTGTTTGTGCATTCGTCTTTGTATGTTTCCATGGCACCCACGACACAGGATAATATCCTAGTGTGGGGCTATGAGTGTAGAAAGCGTTATAAAGCGTTATTATTTTATTACTCTTAAAACGGCTACATAGTAACTTTCTTTTGTATGTAATATTTCAAAGGTAGAAGAACTCTATGTGATTCGACTCCGGCGGCACTACCGCTACACCTATTTCTGCTTAAGAACAGCAGTGTTAAGCGCTGCTGTGTTCTGGTCTGAAGGATGTGAGAGACATACATACTTATCCGAGGCATTCCAATTTAGTTTTCAGACGTAGCAATGCATCTGTGGTCGACCTCAGGTAGGACTGTAATCTTATCTGAGGCTAGCATTAACTGTCATTTGTTTTAATGGTGAAGGATATCATAATAAGGAGAGACCTGAGAGTCCTTCCTCATGTTCTCCACGGTCTGCGCTGTCACCGATCTTTGACCAGCGTGGTCCATGACCTAGATGGCTTCAAACAGCTATCAGTTGGGCCAATTCCGTAAAGTAAAGCTTTTTAGCTTAACGGGAAAACTTATTGTATAAACATCGGTTCCGATAACCGGCGTCGATAACAGTCGTATTTCAATTAGAATGTGTCTGTCAATTTCTTTGATTCTTGGTCACTTGGTCGCGTTAAAATGTAGTGTTTTAGGATAACCGTATATATAATAAGAATAGAACTTGATCGCTGTCTGTGTTTAAAATGACTTGCCGCCAAAACAACGGGATTGAATTCATGGTAACGCAGATATATTCATAGTACGAATCTTAACTTAACATTTAGGCTTTATTTCATGAAAATCTATCCACTCTATCGAAAGTTGTTACAATTTTAAATCGGAAGTAACTTTTATTACGTGGAATAACGTACGTACGAGAATAGTTCTATCTCAGTGGACTAGATGGCGTTATCGTCAAAACATCTCTAACTCACGGGCAAATTTCTAAATACAAATGGCAGAACAACGAAGAAAAGTTACTTCTGATTTTAAATTGTAATAACTTTTGATGTGAGAGTGAATCAATTTTGATGAAATAAAGCCTAAATGTTAAGTTAAAATGTTTACTATTAATATATATGCATTTCCATGAAATCAACCCCGTTGTTTTGACGGCAAGTAATTTCAAACACACAGACAGCGTGCGCGGGTAACATTGTTATTATATACAGAACAGATAAGGCTTAGCACACGTCATACGCAGTCATGAGTCAACGTGTCTACACGGCCTTATAAGGTAATCAGTAATTCATATTTCATATCGACACCGTTATCAAGGAGAAGTTACTTGTATAAGTGAAGTATCAGGAAGTAACTATATTAATAAAACTAGCCGTGCGCCGTGGTTTTACCCGTTTAAATAAATGTGACATGACATACCTATAAACATAAATGATAGCTGACTGTAATGTACCTGATAGCGATTACTACATACTATTTTTATACTTTTTAATGTTTGAAAGCCGCATTGAATGTTTTCTGCTTAGCCTAATGGTAGACTGGCAGAGAATGATTCTAGCATTAAGTACCATTTATGTACCACTTTTGTACCATCGTTAAGGTATAATAAAGTTTTAAATAGATAAAAAAAAACCACGTTAAACCACAAAGCGTTTGTAAGAATTGTATTAAACCTATCCACTTCGGATATAGAATGAATCAGATTTCATAAAGTCATGTCAAGATAGATAGTCTTCTATACAAATAAATAAAGTTGAAGTGTATGTTTGTAATATCAAAATAACAACTTCTTACTAAATGCATATGAAAGTATTCACGATACCAATAACGAAAACACCATTATAATTGTCTGTCTGTCTGTCTCTTGACTATCTATTTTTTTTTTAACGGCTGGACCGATTTTGACGTGTCTTTCACTGGCAGATAGCTGAAGACGTAATTTAGGGTACTTTAATTTTTGCAAAACACTAGCGTGCGCTCCGCGCTTAGTTTTGAGTGCATTAGAATCAGCAATCATATTAAAGCCGTGTATTACTCATGTTTAAATGTCTTTGCATTTTTATTAGGTACTTCTTTAATGCGGGTGAAACCGCGGGGATCAGCCAGTTATTAATAAAAAGATCCGTTAAGAGCCGGAAAAGTATTTGAGGCGAGGTTCGCAAGGCCGGCCACAGCGCCATATGGTCCGCGACCTTTCTGTCTTTCGAATGGCGTGGGTAATGAGTGAATTGCTCGAAATAACTTCAATATGTGAATAAAGATCGTACTATGGAACCTCACATAGCGGCTTGTATGGATCTGAACCGATCTACAAAGTTAAGCAACGTCGGGCGCGGTCGGAAGGTGGATAGGTGATCATTAGTGCCAAAATTTCGAACTGTACTTTCGTACAATTATTTACATGGCTTTACTTTTTCAGTCAATGAATTTTAAGCAGTTGGGTTTTTGTATTTATTTACCAGTATTTTCCTAGACTTAGATTTTTTTAAGTTTTTTAGGATTATGTCAAAATAGTAACAAAAAAAAGTTACAAATACTCAAAAACAATTTCGCTACAAAATCCGATTATTCCTAAGAAGTCAAGCCGTTTGAACTGTAGGATATGCCAAAGATTACCTACGTAAGAAACATTACCCTCCTTATGACGCAGTCGGGTTAAAAATTAAGATTTCTGCAGCGTTTTGGCAATGTATTATTATCTCAAAATATTAGGACATTAACCTTCTCACATCAAGGATGTTTGTTTAGACATTACCAACATGGCGGCGACTCGGTCTCGACAAGTTGAATCAACATTTTGTAGCCAAATTACATCTTTCGCAAATGTTTGTCTAACAATCCATGTTTGGATAGTTAGCAATGGGTTCCAGTTCTGATCCCCGGCTAGACGGATTGAATTAAATAATGATTTCTGTTCTGGGTCTGGGTGTTTGTGTGTGTCCATAGCACCCAGAACACGACACGATCTTAATGTGGGGGTATGAGTGTAAAAAATTGTCACATAGTTAGCATTGAAGGTGACAGAACACTTTATGGTTCGACTCCGGCAGCTCCACCGCCACACCTATTTCTGCCTAATAACAGCAGCTAATAACATGTGTTCTGGTTTGAAGGGTTGGTTAGGGAGACATATTCGAGGTGTTCTTAGTCCTCAGGGGTAGCAACGCATCTGAGGCCGACCTCAGGAAGGACTGCGATCTTCTCTGGGGTTAATTACAGATGTCCATAGGTGACAATGGCCTCTTAGTGGGCTGCATGCTCGTTTGATACTTCCATGACGTAAAAATTAGACACTAAATAAAGTTACTTAGTTTTAAAAACTGAAATAAATGATTCTATGGCTTGTCACACAAATCACATGAGCGCAATCTTGACGATTTGACTAATAGCTACTGAAGAGTTCCAACCTCCATTATCAGCTCCATTATAGTTCCATTATCAGATCAAGAAGTTTCATGTCATGCCAGTTTGTTATCTTTTCTTAATCATTAGTTCATTGATTTTATTTGTTGTATTTATTTACTGGATAAAAGCCCGAACGAGGTTGAGTATGAAATATCTGGAACTAAAGAAATTCAGGATAAAAAATTACGTTTGTGTAATTTCAATTATCTACCAGCTTAAAATAATATACAAATAAGGCATCTATTTGTTTATTTATCTGCTGACGGTACGCCACTACTTACATAGCTTTTAAAAATCAAGTCAAATGTTAATTTGTTATCACTAAAAGTTTAATTCAATCATTCCGAGAACATATTCGAATAAAACATAGCAATAATTCTCTTGTCCCGTTGGTCATGTTGGCTTCGTCGAAAAGATTGTTAGTATCGTTCGACGAAAGATTGACTGCGCTACAACGATGAATATCGTTAGTTTATTGCTATACATTTTTAGGAATCCTTATACTTTGGTCTTAGTAAGAGTTTCTTACGTTTTATACGTAGCACGTCGATATCGAGTTTGCTCACTTTGCATACATCTACATGCAGCGCCTCTAGCGGAACCTATAGAAACTAAAATTTTACTATGAAAGAAATAAATCGAGATTTCGGCTTCGATTAAACGATTACTCGTTGAAAACTCGTATTAATGATTCATTAAAAAAACAGCGTAATAAAATACCTACCATACATTTTCTTGCCCATATGTTCTTCAAAAACTTAGAAATCAGTTGTATTGTTATTAAAAACATCAATCCCGGCATTCTCAAAAGACGGGCGCTTGTAATAACAATCCTTCATCTCATTTTAAATTGCAGAAACATTATTATACTAGCAACAGTCAATGAACCGCAACAGTAATATTATCTCCTACTGCATCAGGCTTACATGACATGTATCGTATGTCTCGGTCACATTACTGGATTCCACCGAGACCCTAATATTTTTAATTTTTTATCATACTAGTCTTAACTGTACCCCGCTATTTCATCCGTGTTTAAAAAACTATAACAAAATATTCCTATAAACATAAAATACATCCGGCACTAAGATACGTAAGCGCGCGCGTGTTACGGGTTTTTATTTATTGTGCTGAATCCTAGTTCTTTTAAGAAATAAAGTATTTAATCTAAGTTACGCTAAAGTATATATGTCCCATCCAAATTGGTACATTCTTGCCAGAAATCACCCGCAATAATCAGGCAGACAGACAACATTTCTAATAGGTTTTTTTTTAAAGTACAATGTAGACTTTCGTATGCACTTAGTAAAATGTTGTTATTTGACATTACAAACAGAGACTCCGATTTTATACATTTGTAAAAAGTATATCTACATTTATGAAGCAAACTAGCATTGAGCTAATTGAGTTCAATATTAATTCTTCATAATATTATCAATATTATGATGAAACAGAGCGGTTTCTTCATTTGTCTGCTACATAGAAAAAGAAAAGAAAAGAATACATACTCTCCCTCTCTCACTCGCACACACACTCATACACACCTACACACACACATACACACCATTTGCGCTTGATCATTCTATGTAATAAAATAATTTTGTAATGTATTAAAAATAAAATTTGAATTTGAAAACGTTGTTGAGTGCGGGGTACCTGTAACACAGCTCCAGAACCTAGTATAGGGCCCTTGCGACAAATGTATATATATATGAATATGTTTATATCATTTTTTTTATTTGTTTTATTTTTATGTATTGTGTGCGTATTTAAATTAATTGAAATTTACCAAAGAAGTCAAGAAAACTTGTTAATCAAATGTTTCATATGGTTGGACATTTTGATCATACCAAACACATCATTATAGCGGAATGTAGTAAAAATCTCAAATATCAAATGCAATTAACAATTTTGTTCAAGAGTACGAAATTACGTCACTGATAAGATCGTATTAGAATTGGATTGAAATTGACATCGGTTTCATGAGTGGGCCGGATAACAACAGCACCTTACAGTACTGATATCTATAAGGCAGAAATAGGTGTGACGGTGGTGCCACATGGTTCAAAACAAACGGTCTTACCTTTAAACATATCAAGAGCATTACATTAACTTGCTACCTATGTCATGTGTGCATTATTAGCTATTGTATGCTAATCAATTGCACTTCGTCTGTCTGTCTATTTGCGTCAAACGAGAAGCCGTGGGTTTATGAATGATCCTCAAAGTTATTTGCATAACAAAAATATTTAATATATCCACCAAACTCGATCAGAAACCCGTTTTTGTTTCAATATTTTAACGTCAATGTCGAAAAGATTACAAAAATAAATATATTGTGAATGTCTAACAAATACATATTCAGAGTGAAAGGAATATGGAATAAAAATGCAGAATAAGGAATAAAATAAGGAATATATTTTAACACTACGCAATACGAGACCGATTTCAATAAAAAATAAGCTACTTACGAAATTATATTTTAAAAATGTCCATTCCTGACCGAAAATTGAACCATTTTCTTAAAAAAACCCGTATAATTCGCCATTCGTCTTCTCCAGTTAATGGAATTAATTCTGGAAATTAAATAAATAGAGCATTAGTATACAGGAATTTCAATACAGGGCAAATTAAAATAACGGGCTCATTTTTAAAAATACGCTCATAAATATCCCTATACTTTCGAATTTGACCATCCACACCCAATCGAAAGATTCACCTTTATCTACTTTCTACAATACATTCATGTCCATTTGAATATTTTACTCTTTAATTCTGTATCTACATTTCTTATACTAATGTATAAATGCCCATTTTTCAGGCGCAAAGATACCGGGAGAGGCGTCGGTTGGCTACCCCTAGCCCGACTCCGTCCCCCCCTCGCCGCCAGCCCGCACCGCAGCCATCGTCTGGCAATTGGTTCAAATCTTTGGACAGACTCGGCAAAAAGAGGGACAAAAACATCAAGGTAAGTTTACTCGTTGCTAACTAGATGGCGCTGTACCAATTTCTGTATCACGTTAACGACATTACGGTGTAGCTTGTATAAGTACTCAAAGTTTTCAATGTGAAGTTGATTACAGATGTCCCTATAAAGGCGACAGTGACTACTTATCTATATTTTTGTTTAGCACATGGCCTAACCCCTTTGTGCTTAGAAAACTAAATGAAATACGATATTACGAATTAACTTACAGCTCATAATGTCAGTTAAATGTTAATGACGATTAATTTAAATGTATGTATAGTTACACTCTTACCTCATAGTTCTTAATACGTTAAGTATATAATTATATACTTAGGTCCAGCATAGTGTTGCCGAAATATCGATAGTTTTGTTTTAATCTATAAAATCCATAGTATCGATTATTCCCACATTCAATAAGAAAAAAAATATCGATAGTATCATAAGTCTATGCTGACAAAAACTATCGATAGTTGTGTACAATCGATAGTTGCCTTTACGTCAATAGTATCGGTTGGAATATTTACTATTGAAATAAAAGTAACTATCGATTGTATTAATTGTTTCTGCAATGATATATGCTGCCACTATCGATAGTTTTTTCATATTCAACGATTGATACCATCGATATCATTGCCGCTTACCAATACTATTACACTACTTGAGCTTTCGACAGTGTCGCTCTATCGATCGATACTATTGTAATTTCTTAAACAATCGATAGACTGTCGAGTGGCAACACTAACCCTGCATACTCGACTGAACTGTCTCAACTTATCTCAAATAATTCAAAGTTTCAAACAATATTAGTTATATTTACCGCGTTGCGTATGATTATAATGTGCGTATTTCGACGTATTGGCGTATTGTTTTCTTTTGATGTTTCATGATGTACTTACGAAATTTTAATGAATGGAACGTTGATTGTGGCTTTAAGGCACTTTCCAGGCATATTTTCTGATGGAATACAATGAAACAGAAATTATTAGTTACCTATTAATTTATAAATTCTATTATATATGAATATCTTCGGGAGATCCATATGTAATCTGGGCTTTATTATATATGCTTATATGCTACATTGGCCACTTACCATCAGGTGGACTGCACGCTCCTTTGCTACTTCCATATGGAAACTACTGATGTGCCCTAATTTTATAACCTATTTATAAGTGTTATGTTGTATATTTCAAAATTTAAATAAATATTATAAAAAATCACAAACTTACAAACGTCAAAATTTCAGATAGAAAAAGAAAGCGTGATTACCACAGAAGACGAGTCGAGCAGAGTGGGACAGAACCGGTCGGACCGCGGCTGGTCGAAGAGCAAGCCCCTGAGCTCCCCAGCGAAGAACCTTAGGTTCTTCGGCGACACAGACCCAGAGTCGGACACAGTGAAACACGCAGTCACTAAGACAAAAAGCCATCCTCAAGCCAAACATGGAACTCTTCGGAAAACGATATCCAACTCAAGCACTGGCTTAGATGAAGTGGACCACAGCGAACTGTCGGCTAAGAGTTACTCACTGTCCAATTTGCACAAAGATAAGAGTGAATCGCCGCGGACGAAACAGTACTACAAGAGGAATCTACAGAACATCTCGGAAATACACAGCAACTCGGAAACTGAGAGCCAGTTCGAAAGGAAAGTTAACATGAAGCCTCCCATCAGCCCCTACGATCGGTCCAGGAGTCACAGCAGCTCCAAGACCCTTAAGGGCAGCAAGAGTGACATCAGGAGGCACGGCAGAGGAGATGAGAGGGTCAGCTCATCGGAACTAATTAGCAAGGAACACCATAATATGAAGTAAGATTTTTTTTAGTAGAATAGACACAATTTTTTTACAGTTGGTTACAAATGTCTACATTTTATATGGGCGGCAGTGCCCACTTACTATCAGATGTACTCCATGCTCGTGTGCTACTTCCGGTCATATATTAAAACTCCGTAAATGAAAAAGATCATTTAACATCAAAATCAATTTGGAAATTAAGTAAGCATAATGTAGTATTATCCTTACTTAATTTTAAAATTGCATCAAAGTTCATTCATCAAAAGTCATCAAAGCTATTGATATTGAGATCAATGAAAATGATTGGCACAGTAATTATACTGGTATGACACGGTTCTGGGTTCGACTTCCATCTAGGTTATAATTGAGCTGTTTAATTTATAAATGTAGGTGGGAATATATTTTTTACTTGCTGATCCCCGCGATTTCATCCGCGTTAAACATGATATAAACATGAGTAATACACGGCTCCAATACGATAACTGACTATGTACCTAATACCAAGTGATTTTAACGACGGCGGCGTCCGCATGAGCGTGGAACGCGCGCTAGTGCTTTTTCAAAAATTGAAGTAACCTAATTCACGCCTTAGACTTTCAGCTATCTTCCAGTGAAAGTCCTGTCAAAATCGGTCTAGCTGTTTATAAGATTACCTCAGCCAAACAGACAGTAAAAAATAATATATATAATGGTGTTTTGTTATTTGTATCGTGTATACTTTCATATGCATTTGGTAAAAAGTTATTTTGACATTACAAACAGACAATTTAATTTTATTTATTTGTGTATACTAAATAAGTTATTTACAAAATAATAGATAATAATAACAATAGTCCTTTAAGCCGGATTACATAGATATTAATATTATATTTGTTTTAGACACCGTCGTCGCACACCGGTGACTAATTCAGGGGAAAGTAGCACCGAGGGTGACTCCAGCCAACAATCTCAACGAAGTGTGGTCTACCTCCATGCCACCACAGGTGAATATATTTACATATTAATGGTGACAGAACACGGCCGATAACTAACCGATGTTTCGACTCCGGCGGCACCACCGCTACACCTGTTCCAACACAATAACAGTATTATGTGCTGTTGTCCTGGTTTGAAGGGTGTGGTAAGGAAGACATACTTATCCGAAATGTTCTAATTTAGTCCTCAAGGCTAACAACGCATTTGTAGTTAGGTAGTTTTCATACTTATCTGGGCTTGATTTGTTGTTGTTCTCCATGCTTGTTTGAGATTACATTCTAATATGGGTAAATTATATAATATTTTGTTCCTTTCCAGTCGGTGACATTCCGGACCCTGGCCGCATGATCCGCAACCGATCGCGCGACGACGTGTCTTCAGTCATGTCCTCCAACCTGCAGGTCCGGACCACCACAAAGAGCTTCTCGCTATTCGCCCCCTGGACCCCGCGGCACTACGACCAAGACGTCCACTACGCACAAAAACCCAGGAGACCGAAATCCAAAGAAGTCTTCAAGAAGTCGTCATCGACGAAAAACTTAGCTGACGACCGACCTGCAACCCTACAGAAGAACAAGTCCTACAGTCAGACTACGCTCAGCAGGCGCCCTGCTAGCAGTCAAAACCGGTTGACCAGCTCGAGCACAACCCTATACAGACGGCCAGACAAACGGGGGAAAGAGAACGACATATCCCAAAGCACGATTTCCCGTAAAAGTGCGAGCGGGAAGAAGAATCAATCGAACGACGTTAACAGTAGGGATGAGCGCGAAAGAGTCTCTCGTTCGATATCCATGAAGGACAACAAAAAAGCCGGTTGGTTCAAGTTGTCCAACAAGAATAAAAAACCGGAAGTAAATACACGCGTCCGATGATACAATATTATTTTGTGACTTTGGCATATTTTACCTTTAATTGCTTGTATTTAATAAATCCGCCGATAACTAGACTTAATTAAAATACATTTTATAATTAAATCTTAATTCCACTGTTGGGCATGCGCTTAGAAATTACAAATATTTAGCTTTAGCCGGATATCTGACTTTACAAAGGCGTACCTGACGATACATATATTATATTCTAAAATATGACAGTATTGCAAAATATTGAAGTCAATAAAAACCCAAAGTCTCCGGCTTTAAAGCTAAATAATTGAAAAGTCTGAGATCAAATTTCTGTTATTCTGCTGAGCAAACATACATGATCACTTTTCATGTCAGCCATTTTATTAATTTTAATCAGCCATTTTGAATGTTTCATAACGAACCAAAACTCACTTATCCTATTTTTATCATTAATATAAAATTTGACGGCAGTGTTTTATGTTTCATTTTAAATAGAATTTATAGGTAAATTTCGTGGAAATTACCCTCTTTGTATTAATTTTATTTCTTTTTCTCACTATTCAAATAAAGAATGTCTAACAAAGAGGTTACTAAAAGTGCCATTCGCGACTATTTTTAAATGTTACCATATTTACAAATTTAGTCATAATTTTGTTTTTATAAATTACATGTAACAATTGCTTTTATACTAATAATAAAATTATTATTTTTGTGCATATAACGTTACAATGCTTTTAAGATCTCTAAGATTTATAATTAATACTTGTATGTAGTTATAATTATTCCTTATTGGCACCGGTTTTCTGACTGTCAATGTATAGGAGACGAAAAATCGTAATAATTAATAATTATAAATAAACTGTCTAATAATACGTTTGTACTTTATTTAAATGTCTCAAAATAAGTATCTGTTGTCTATATTTTGTGAAGTTAATATTATTGAGAAATTACTAAATGACTAATGACTACACTACATAAGAATCTGTATTTTCTATATTATCGCACTAATTTAATCGAAATCAAAAACTTTGTTGGAGAAATTTTATTTCCTATATGTGCCGCTAGAGGCGCTATCTATGGGCTAAATCTAAAATGCATCAGGGATATTATGGATATCCGAAACCAGAACTATCGGATATGCGAAAAAAAAAATCTAATAATTTCGGATACCGCTGGAGTTCCAATATAACAAAAAATTTATAGTTTTCACTTTTCCTTAAAATTACTTCGTTATACTTTATTTTGTTCACTATTCGTTCAGATCATATGATATCCGTAACCAAAATATCGGATAATCCGAAAAAATTTCATATCCGTAATCGTATCCGGAACTGGTATAATTTTTTTCACATAACCTTATCCATATCCAGCTCCGAAATTCCATAACCATATATCCCTAAAATGGATGAACTTGATATTGACGATCAGCTCGGTCAGCTCCATAAAACCTAAGAAACCCATTATTACTAAGGGTAAAGGATATATGTGTGTATCATACTATTACTGGTCCCGATGGACACATGTAATAACTGCAGATAAAATCAGTTCTAACTGAGAGTGGCCACAGATGCGTTGCTACGCTGTGAAGACAAAATAAGTGTCTTAGTCATTGATATACCACTAGTAAAAATGATACGTTATACACATTTGAAAAATGACACACAGAATACATGTTAATTGTCACATCTGAACGGTCGGGACTGGTCGTTTCTAAGTGTGAGTCTGTATATAAAATATGACCCGCAGAGTAATATTTTCGTGCCTTTTTATGCATTAAATTAGATGTGCTGTAGGACAGGACGTGCAATTGCATTTAATAACTATTTGTTAGTGTGTTAGTTGTACAGGAATGTCATATCACGCGATGAATGCCACCAAAGAGTGCAAATTGTTTCATTAGCCAATGGTAACCTGGTTAGTAATGGTTTTTTTTACTAGTACCTATATCAATGATCTCACTCCTCAGACCAGAACACATAAATGTTTAACTATTGATATACTATGCACTAAAGTACTAGAAAAGACTGCATGCAACTGTTGTCCTGTTCTACTGCGGCAGCAGTACCGCACTTTTCATAGTCTATGTGGATGCCATGCATACCCCTTTCTAGCAAATCAAGCGCTGCAGTTAGAATAATACGTTAAACGGTATGTTATATTTCAGCGCTTCAGAGAGTTTAAGTTATGAATTACAAAAAGGAACACGATTTATGTTTGAAGTAGCTCCTCTTGTATTTTAGTACATAGTATCTCGATGTGTTTAACATTGCTTTTATAAAATAAAAACAGATAAATTACCATGCACATGTTCTTTTGTGTCTAAGTCCTCATTTTTAATTTGTCTAATTTGAAATAAAATATGGAACTCCCAACTCAACTAAAAGCCCAAAATGTTTAGGAATACATTACATTACTAATTATTGCTTGTTAAATAAAACTATATGCACTTATATAATTATATACAAATGCCCTATCCCTGATTTTACCCCCAAGTTACCTTACCGCATCTAGCTTCCTAGTTATTTGTGAATCCCCACTTAAACTCAAAATATAATCTTTATATTGAATGCATTCCTTTTTACCTGACTGTCAAGGAAGTGTTATTACTCCTTATAATCTTATATAAATTTAATACAGAATTTAAAAAAAAT
>DWNY01000628.1:0-15291 GCA_018250635.1 Telegonus apastus | reverse complement strand
TATTATTTAGTGTTTGGGTTTTATCTATATTGTCCAGTCTAAATAAAACTGTCCAATGTCTCTGAACTACTATTACATAGAACCTGAAAGTGAAGGTGAACTTTTGGGTGGCCTATTAAAGATGGTAGGACCATTTGTGGTTCGATTCTAGCATCACCACCGCCACATCTATTACTGCTTAGTAATAACAGTGTTAAGTGCTGCTGTGTGTAAGGAACAATAACATTTAGCCCTAAAATTAATAAGACTTAGCAGCTAAGCGATTAGTTCATTCTTCGTCAAGCGATCATTCGAAACAGATATCTGCATCGAAGTAGGAAATATTCGAAACTTCGGGTGAAAGAAAATTTCGGGGAAAATAAATTTGTTGATACTTACTTTTCGAGCATCGTAAATTGTTCAGCTAATCGGTAGGTCTTGGAGAACAGCAATTCAATTGCAAGAAACATCAGATAAGATTCCTATTTCATTAGAAATTGTAGGATATATTTATCCGTAAACACCAGATAAACATTCGGTGGATTGCATGCCGTTTGCTATTTCAATTATATAGAAAAACATGAGCTAAGTACTCCAGTGAAATGTATCGAAGTAGGTACATGGATACAGAGTGTACATGCACTTTGGATAATCGCCGACTCATAAGCACGTCTGGGAAGTAACTGCAGAACTAATAATAGTTTTGGTAACATGAGCGTTAAGCACTGTAGTTTTATCTAGCAAGCACGGTTAAGTTTCAGGATATCTTTGAAGCACACCACACCTTCCTGTCGTTCCTTTCACCCGATATCTAGAGTTGTATCATTTCATTTGTCGTCTTTTCTTCCATTAACGTGTTTTTCATCAGCGTTCTTATTAATGGGTGAATGTAGTTTTGAAAACAGGAGGAGATATAATTATTTCTATAAGTTAATTATTATTTGACATCACATAGACTGCATCCTCAATAATAAAAATTAAGTAAATCAACAACAAAACGACCGTGCAACAATGTCACGGCTAGATGAATATGTTTACAGTTAGGAGCATCTACAACAAGGTCTAAATTTAAGTCTGCCAGATGAAGCACCATATAACTTCAAACGGGCAAACCTTGTGTCATTCGTGTAAATCTAATTACGTCAACAAAAGTATATGGGCTTCCGCGTGCCGTCCCTTGCGCATCTCTCGGTTTGAGATGTAGCTAATTAAGTCATAAAAAGCGGCGTTTCCTTGGCTGAAGTGTTATTTTGTGCCGGCAGACCGCGCCGACGTCGAGTGAGTTATTATCCCTACCCCCGCTTTTAATTATTCATGAGCCTTGCCGGACAAGTTTCGCTAACTTCAGATCACCATCTGGCGCTCTTAAGTAATCTGAACTGCGTGTAGTTTTTTTGGACGATTGCTCGTAATTGGATCGAGTTTTACTCAAATTGGAGTGGGAATGGTTTTTTTGTTAATTCTGTTTCTTTTCTAATTGGACGTTTTGTTGCAGATGTCGCCGCTCTCGAGCGCGCGCTACTGAAATGAGCACTGCGGCTTGCAGCCGCAATTATTCTTATGATGAGACCATACAGGTATGAATTTGTTATTTTTTACGTTTTTAATGAAATTTCAAAGTGAACGTAAATATTGAATCATAGTATAATTAATATTGTGCCAAAAACAGATATACAATTTATTAAGGGAACAGCGAAATGATATAAAAATGAATTAAATCTGAGCTTTAAAAAACTACATATGTAGTTTGTGTGAGTGGATTTATCTGTGATGAGTTGAAACCAAAGGTCCAGTAACCAAAAGTAACGTTTTTATTACATTAGATGGTGAAACTCGTACGATGTTGATTTGATAACAAATACAAATAAAGTTAAACACTTCTTTTCAGTAATTTCAACGTATCTCCTTTGAGTATACCTTTCTTACGCAGAAGTACTTTACGCACGATCGAAACTTGTCCTTGCGAGGTAATATGAACCACAACTATTGACAAATAGAGTTTGTTTTGAAGTGGAGAGCGGAGATGACATTTCAGGCCGTTCATGGTGCCCCGTAAACCCGATTGCAGAAACACTCAATCTTTCAAGTATGAAGCTTATTATTGAATATATAGGGTGGTTATTTCAGTGTATTTTGGTTTGGGGGTTCTGAACAAGTTTTTCAGGACAGGTCATAACGGCACATTAGCTGACACGGGCGCACTTACCTTTATTAATGTGGTACAGAGCTCAGCGCCCAGAGGCGATGCCAGTTTTCCTCGCAATTTCCAATGCTCTATGCGAGGGTCAGAGGGCAAACGGTCGGCACTTAACCACCTATTACTGCTCACTTAGTTATAGTCTAACACGTTACGGTTCAAGGTAAGAATATTTTATGAGAGCGTTGAGTTAGGGAGGTCATAAAGATAAAGAAAAGTACGTAAAGTAAAGTAAAAAGCAAAAATTCTTTACGTGAAAAAAAATAAGTCACCTTCAGTTTCGTTCACTCGCAACGTTCGAACATTCTATACTCGAAGTAATTATTTTTACTCCCAAAATATACATAAAGACTGACTCCCAAGTGTTATAACGGGACGAAGCTATAAGTTTCAAAGTGTTTGGATCTGAAAGCGAGCTTATCTCAGCGGCACTTATTTCGCAGCTACAATATCCCTCGGGCCGCGACCATTTATCAGCGAGCGACCCACATTGCCTCGACATCTGCTAACTCTTCGCCACCCCCTTATTGGACTGCGATTACGACAACAGATTATTGTTTCTTACATCTTATCCTAAATCTTAACACTAAGCATGCACAATAAATATGTTTTTTGAGTCAATTGTTTGAATGCTAGTAAAATAATTATTTGTTTCTCTTCTCGCGATATGGTTCTGTACCATGTTATGAAGAAAGTGTAAAAATATAAAAAAACAGAAGGTATTAAGTTAGATATTAAAATGGAAGTGCCGTGCAACGAATTAATGTCGGATGTATTTACAAGATTCATTTCAGTTCATCCATTAGTGTATTTTTTATATCGTATATATAAAGTAAAGGGTTTAATCAGCAATATGTATAAATATTGTAGCCTATGAAAGTAAGTTAAAAAGACGGCTTGGGACGCTACCCTATTAAGTTTGCGTCCGTCTCATTGTGACTTATTGAGGTCAGATTTGGGCTCTATCACGAAAATGAATGTGCCTATTCGATTGTTTATCAGGGTCCCGGGGCAATATATCGCGATTTCGCTATCTGTGTACGCCAAGATTGACAGAGAATCGGATTAACAAACTGTTCGGCAAGGGTTGGGCGTAATGTGGTCCACAGCGCATTAAGGAGGCGCGGGCCAGAAAATCGAATTTTCCGCTTTATGCCCCGCATTCCGTACCTTTGAGCCTTTGTTGAGTTTTTCAGAGCGTGTCGCATACACAAACATTGTGACATAATTCACTTTACCGTAGGCGCTCATACTGTTGTTGTGGATAATGAATTTGTGAATGTATCTTGGTATTAAATAGCTTTTAAATAAAGTTTAAGTTGTCTTTAATGTTTCTTTTCAATTGTGTGGTGTATGTAGGTAAAACATTACATATCAATAGCAGTTTATTAGTTAGCTATACAAAACACTGACAAATGTACCTATAGTTACGTAACTAAGAAATAAAGTAGCTTGTCTGTTGTACTGCTGACTTTGTAATTTATTTCTTAAATAAAAAAGCTTACCACTGTCCACTTATAACCATAATAGGTAACTATACATTTTGGAGTAATTTAACCTAGTAAATTATGCACAGACAGCATCCGATAGGGGCACTTGCAGCGTTGAATATATTTTATAAAAATACTTAACATGCCACGAATACTTTCAAAGGTTAAGTCTTCACGTAGGTACTTACTTAGTAATTTCTTCATAAAGTTAATGTATAATAAAAAGTTCCTATATTACAAATGGATGTAGTTATGTGAATATGGTTGTTTAAGCTCCAATTTCGAGTAATTGTTTAAATATGTTAGAAATGTTAGATCAAATTGTGATAATAAATGATTCGTTAAGCCTGACCTTTCTGGTTGCGGAACAATTAGTGTGCTAGTTTCCAAAATGGTTCAACAAGCGCCTTTGTTTATTCTAAAACAATTGAGTGGGACTGGGACGTTTGTTAGCACAATGCGCGTGCATAATACAAAGCTATGTGCAAGATTGGATGCGTGTGGAGTTTGAATTGCTCGTTGGCTGTGGAAACACAAAATTTAGGTTTTAGTACCGCTTTGTATGCTGTTGTTAGGAAGAGAACTCTTTGCACCGAGTTGGACTAGTTAGTAACGTGTGTATTGCTATTGGTCTATTGTTATGTAAAAATCGGAATGCAGTATTTGGTTTTAGGTTTTATTCCGTAATAGAACGTACATAAAGTCCACATGTTTAAGGATTCTGCAACCCACAAATCACTTTAAAATGTTGACAGACCTATTCGTTTTCGCGTCTCTAATAATTAATATTGCTGACGCAGAACTTTGCTGATACTGGTATTGGAAATTCGCGATAAGAAGTTGTGGATGGAGCCAATGAAAGACTTTTGCCTTTTGCCAATAGCAATCGTAAGTTGAATCTGTTTTGTTTATCGTTATTTATGTACCTAAGTAACCTTTATTTGGGTCCACTTCGTAAGAACATTAATTGTAATTTATTTATTGTAATTGTAAAGTTTAGGTACTCCATCGTATTTTGCTAGTTTTTATAGGCATTTATACCTATCGATAAGGTAGACGTGCTACTTGATGGAAACTTCATAATCTCGGAAGCCATGTTTGATAGGCAGGGGATACTGTAGCATTAGTCTAATACTGGCACTATAGAGACAAGTCACTGTCGCCTGTGAACATTTGCAGCACCAGTGTAGCCACATTTGAAGAAGAGCTCCTATTGCACCTTACTTGGAATGTCCCATGTAAATACACTCCAGGAATACCTCAGACGATAATACCTAAGTTACTTAATGCTACATCTTGTACGTTCGTTCCCAAAATGAAAGTTTAAACTGCTCTGTGTCAAAACCAAACACCACGAATGCAAATGATGTACATGATGTTATATGTAGTGTGATTCTGTGACCGTTCGTTCTAGACACTAATATTCTAAATGTTGTCAAATGGGCGGCAGTGGTTATTATAACTTAAATAGACTCTTTGCTTCTTACCAACTTCTGCAACATAAAAACTAGCCTCTTAGTAATTACCACCTACAGTAAATTACTCGAAAACTTAGTTTGGTTGTTAACCAGCAGTTATCCGGACCTTACAGCGACAATTATGTTTCCCAGTGGCCATCCATTCTGTTTCAGCGAGGCTTCCTGAATCGCTAAGCGCTCGTAAACCTGTCCCGTTCCAAATTAATCTTTCGCAAAATTTAAATGGAGATCCTAGTGACTTATGCTAGGCTGTGTTACGGTTTCTGCTTTGGTCATTTGGTAATTCGAACGTAGAGTTGGTATTACGATATTCGTAGGCTATACATATTTGTATAGCTATTGTTATAAGCTTTATGGATAGTTTAAAATGGAAACAATGTTTACTTTTCACTTTATAAGTTTATTACTGCGAGTAAAATCTCATAGAATTTTTCGGAATAAAAATATTCACCTAAGATTAGCCTAGTCCATGTTTTTTTTATTTGAAATGGTTTTATATTAAAATAAAATTTTGTAACTGAAATTTGAAGTCGTTCCGTATACATAAGGATACATTATTAAATATATATTTTTATACGTTTAGTGTAGTCGAATATTCACATGAGCTAAGAGTGTTCGATTTAAATTATTATTATAATCGTGTAAAAGACTCGAAATAGAATATCACTAATGATATAATACCAATATCCGATTTATTAAGTTACACCTAAGTCAGAAATTTATTGAGCTTGACGTAGGTATTTCACTATGAGCGATGTAACAAAATAAACACAGTTTAGAAATCAGATACCTACTCATACTCTTACTGTGTGATGGTTATAATACCTTACCTTCAATATTATTTTCATGCTCTCAGTTACTGATGTTATCTGTTTGACTCGGGTGATATTTTGCAAATAAAAGTCTGTGGATAATGCATGAATTGTTAGACTAAGAAGAAAGGTATGATATGCATTGTAATACCAGATAGATGGCTACATGTTTTGCAATACAATGAAAATATTTCTCTTCTCTCAACTGCTCCTTATTTTTGATTGTTGGTTAATTAAAGTTTGTGTAGTATCGAATGATTGGTCTCTCATCTTTATGATTTAAATTGCAACACACATTATATTCACAGTAGTAAAATTTCATTATAACATACTTATATTTTTTTATGTGCAAGTCTCAATCTAAAAAAAAACTAGTTTCCCGTAGTAAAATAATCTTTTTTTTTATCGGTAGTCTGCCATCTAGTATCGAGTAGCGGTAATAAATTACATTGGGTATTCACATTTTATTGTCCGAACATTTACTAGAGGGCGGGCTCGGTCTGTTTTGCTCTTAATATCAAGCCATGAAAAGTTTCGCATAGAAATTGTAGATTGTGGAATGTTGAATATCGAATATTATAATAAAAAAGTAACGAACTATTCAAAATTATGGTAATGTAATTTTGTTTTATTTTTTAATGAAGTACCTACGTGTATAGATGTTAGATGCATGCAAAATTTAAATGCAGTATCATTATATAGATACCATATACTAAGTATTATATAATATACATCATTATCTTCTTTAAGGACCTATTTCATTATCGTCATCTTCTATATGGAAATTCATTAGGTTATAAAAATTGTTGAATCCATGACTGTAAAACATTTACAAAACATACAAATCATTTATAGAATACAAGGTCAAACAGTATAGCGTAAACCTATGCGTGGCTCATGGTACGGATGCTGTTATCAGCAATATATCCCGGTTATCCCTGGCGATATTATCCCAAAGCCATTTCTCGCCGTTCAATGACCATTTGTCGTAATTAACAGGCGAAAGTTAATCTACCCTCCCGCCGGTCGCGTTCGCGGGAACGTAGCAAATAGGATGTAAACAGATGATCAGCTTTACATGAAATGTTTAATTGATGCTCTGTACACATGGTAATTTAATTTTTAAATGTTTCTACCGAATGATTGTTCGGTCATAAAAGTTCGTGTATTGATAAATCTCATAAAAAAACATAAAAATATGTTAAAAAAAAGCCAAATTCATTTTGATATTTAGAATACCTTAGTTGGAGGTATTCTAAATATCAAAATGAATTTGCCTTTTTTTAAACATATTTTTATGTTTTTTTTATATTTTAAACACACGGACAGCCACCCCGAGTTACATTCTTCTTATATATTAGCTGATCCCCGCGGTTTCAAGTACAAAAGCATACATTAACATCTGCCCAATAGCAACTAACATTAACGCCTGCGATGGCGGCCGCATGCGTATGGAGTGCGCGCTAGTGCTTTTTTCAAAAATTAAAGTAGCCTAGTTACGCCTTAGAACTTCAGCTAACTTCTAGTGAAAATCGCGCCAATATTGGTCCAGTCGTTTAGAAGATTACTTCAGGCAAACAGACAGACATACATTTTTTATTGTATTTTTGTTATAGGTACCATGTATACCTTCATATGCATTTAGTAAAAAGTTGTTATTTTGATATTACAAACAGACACTATAATTTTATTTATTTGTATAGATACAGACACAGATGTTAAATGCCGTACCGTGTGGTATCGGGCTTAGATAGCACCGCTCCTTCTGTTCCCGCTGATATTGTAGGAAGCGGCTAACGTATGCCAGACGCGATAACTATTGGCAAAACCCCCATAAGAGGAAGTCTATATCCAGTAGAAGACAAAATAGCTGATCGAGCGACGAAAAATAAATTGTAGGCCAAAAGCCTGTCCACAAAAAAACTAGTTTAACTTTTTAAATTTCGAATTAAACACGTCGATTTACTTTGAAGCTCTGTAGAAGTTTGGAAAACAATCCGTGACTGACTGAGAAGTTTCTAGAGCTTTCCAACTTGTTCAGAAACACGAGCGGCATCAATACTAACGAAGTTTCCGTATCGTACTGTTAGCATGCTGTATAGATTTTATCTTGGGTTTTTAAATTTAACTATGTCCGGTTTTAAGTAGTAAGATTTCGAATGACTTACTACCAAAGTCTGCTAGTGATTGTTGTTACGTTGTTATGAGATACTAGGAGCTAATATAAGCGTAAATCGTATTTCTTTTTGGTTGCTTGAACTGCCGAAACAATATTAATACTGTCTAACGTATCCTACAAAACTGTATTCCCTACAAAGCGGTATACATTGAATATGGATAGAGCATAGACTACATATAAGATGAGCACTATGCGATTGGGGGCAGTGCGGCTAACCGCCGCAGTTGCACAGTATAGGTGTCAGACCGGTATGATGACCGCTCCGCCACGCAGGTCGTTAAATAGTAATAGAATAAATACAAACATCAAAACGAAAAAATCAATGTTCCCTAAAGAAGAAAACTTTAAAATTTTTGAAAACACGTCGATATAGTTAAAAATTGTACAAGTTCGCGAAACATTCTGTGACTGACGAAGAACTGCCTTGAGCTTCACTTAGGAATCTTGAATCGCGTCACTCCACTTCAATGCAAGTTTTCTTCGCGTCATACGAAACTTTACGCCATCTTTGCGAATTGACTAAAAGCTATATTTTTTGTAAGTATGAAATTTCACATAGCAAGAGAATCCAGTGTAGCTGCAATGGCAAGTGGCATCTATCATCAATTTTTTTTAAATATAAGTTTCAAAGTGCAATTTATCTGAATTCCGTTGAAGAAACATATTGTTATATAAACATATTATATAATAAACATATAAAACTTAAAATCGAGAAGTGAATTCAGATGTGTCCCATATATTATAAGCATTGAGAAAGACAAGCTGAAAGCTGAACCAAGGAAATGAAAGGCACTTTATAGCGAGGAAGAGAGGGAATCGTACATACATGTTGATTTCCTCGTAGGTACCGTATGCGGAAGTTAATCGAATAGCTTCTGTGACCTCAATTGAGTATTTAACTATATTCTAGACCCATATTGTATATGTATATGAATTCGTACGTAACTCCAGCTCCACTATAAATAAATTAATGAGTACCATTGTATATGTGCATTGTAAAATGTAATTGTAAACCATACCATTGAAAAATGTGTATTTTTTTAGAAATGCCTGTATGCACAATTATGGAATTTCTTTTTGTGACAGGTTTCAGGTTTTATATAAATAACCCGTTTTATAAGGAGTTGGTTACAATGGATGGCACTAACTATTCACCATGAGAAGTGTATGCTTGTATACTATTTCAAACTTAAAAAAAGAAAACACTAAAATGAGCAAATCGTATTAAAAGCTGAGTGACAACAGCACCGTTGGCCAACAAATAAAACAATATCGAAAAATCTATACAAAATCCATTTAAAATCTCGTAAAAATCAAAGTTGTAGCATTTCGTTTCATGATGTTTATTCATAAAATTTTGCATAAAAATAAAACTGCGAAAAACTCGTGATTATTGAACTGAAAACCTTAATTTTTCATCCCGATGCGTGCGCGAGCCGACACGTGAAATCTCACTGTACTTCCGGTTTCGGTAGCGCGTTGGGATTTTAATTCTCTGAACTCGTTCACTGTTTTGTAAATGGATATTTTGCAGTTATATGAAATTAATTGGGACGATTGTTTTCTTGTAAATGCATTAAACTAGACTTGCATGTATTGCAATAGAGTGATTACTACTTCTACTTAGTGAAGCTGGCTGGCAAATTGTGCCATCGGCCGTAAATATTATTATTGGATGTCGTCGACCCATTATTAACTCAGAAATGGGTCACCAGTAATAGTCCTATAGATGGTCCTCCTCTCAGAATGAAATGGGTGAGACCATAGTACTTGGCACAATCAATAGAGAATACAGCAGAGTAATTTTAGAATGCAATAGAGAAATTTTATGACCCACTTCACCCACTCAGAAAAGTATTTTCATTTTCACCCTCTCAGCGGATTAAATGGGAGTTAAAAGTTTGTACAAAATATTTACTGTACAGGGTATAGCATTTAATATAACAATTACCAAAAAATGCTCTAATTTTATTCTAATTCATGAACAATATTAAATATTGCGGTATATTTGAACGTAATATTAAATATTGTTCAAGCGCTGATTAGACGCGGTTTCGCGCTGCCTAGAAATACCCGTTTTAATTAAAGCCCACTCCAATTACGGTTAAATTATTCGGGATTAGACTGTTTAGATTTGTAATTCTGTTTACATATGATAGTGTTACTGAGGTAAATGTATATCTACTAAATATAAAGGAATGTAAGCATAGAGCAGGGTGATCATGGTGTATATGTATAACACATGAATTAAAACTTTGACATGGAAAACTTTGAAAGCAAACATTTTACGTTCTACTTCTGGGTACATTTTTTTAAGATTGGAAATTGAAGTAACCTGGCGCCTGGCGGTAACGGGTCACTGCAGCCCATGGACATCTCTTAGCAACTTTAACCATGGTAAATCACAGATTTGTTGCTATTTGCGGAATATAAGTAGGAAGTCTTATATTAAAGAGAGGAATCTTTTCTTGAGATAGATTCGAAAAATACTCCATCTTGCTCAAAGTTAAGTAGCCTGAGTGCTAATACTATGATCAGGTTTTTCGACTTATAAATCTGTAAACTCTCCGTAATTTTATTGCCCCAGATAAAAAGACTCAGCATGCCTAATAAAACTACATATTACCTACCTATACCAAATCATGTCAATTGCAGATGAAAGAAAAAAAACAATTTCAGACTATTGTACAACAATGGACAATATTAAAAATTTAAAATGACATATTCGAGGCGGTATATTTATTTTATGTCTAAGTCTACTTACTTCCTACGTCATCACGAACTGACAAGGCTGTCGCGGATGTCAACTCAAAGATTTATTATTAAAACTTCTATTTCATTAATAGTTCCGGTGACAGCCGTAACGAGTCTAACTAGATAACTTGGTGACATAGGGGAAAACTATCTCTTCATATGTATTCGTAATGAATAAATTGTATCTAAAGATGGTTACACACCTGTTCTTAGTACAAAATTAATAGCATTATAAAGGCTTTTTTCATAAAAATATGAAAAATACTGTATTGAAAGCTAAAAGATGGTAAATAACGCTTTACATTTCATTAAATTACACTTTTTGATAACAAATTTAAAGGAATATGTTTCATTTTAAATACACACATCTATTTTTTATAAAAATCCTATACCATAACATTTAGACAAAATGTTGAAAACTAAATGTAATTTTAACATTTTATATTCTGTTCTGAAATGTTTATTCCAATTAGGGATGTTATGGATATGAAATTTATGATCTGGATATAGGTGAAAAAAATTTTACCGGTTTCGGACATTAAATTATTTTGGATTATTCGATAGCTTCAGATAGTTTCGATATGATTTTTAAGGAATAGTAAAAAGTTTTATTTTTCTTTCACTATTCCTGAAACAAAAATGAAATAATGACTTAATTTATTTTCAATTAAGAAACATTTACGGTTATTGTGTCGGCTCTGGCGGGTGACGATGAGTAATTTTTTATGTTCTATTTCGACTCATTCCATATTTGAAATTATCCGATTTTTTCATATGGGATTCGGTGACGGTTTCGGATAGATTTTTATTTCGGATATCCTACAGTTTCCGTTACGGATATGAAGCTCCATAACATCCCTGATTCCAATACCCAATCCTGAAACTGTGGATGTCAAATGAAAAGTTTGAACCGTTGTGTTTGACGTCATATCATCGAGTACCTATCTCTAACGAGTTTTTATAAAACGTGACATGTATGCCCTGTGCATTCAATACCAAGCGATAGATTTATGGCAATATTAATAAAACGATCCTACATACCAATTACAAAAAGTTATTTTTTGTATATCTAACATTCTGAACTAGGTACTTGAAATAGCTTTTGTAACCACCAGAACAAGCTCTTTTAATTAACCCCAATAGCAAGTTTTTTACACTATATAAGTTCAGACGGCAAGTGGCCATTGCCGTCCAAAGACTGTAATGAACTCCAGATAAGATAACTGTAATCTGAAGTTAGCGACAGGTGCGTTGCCTAAGATTAGTTTGGTGGGAACGTCCCGAATAAGTATGTCGCTCTTATTTCAAACCAAAATACAGCAGCAGAAAATGGTAATTCTGCTCCTTTCCAAAAAATACTTACATGATATCTAAACAACCTGGATGGATATCCTAGTCATTTTAATTTAAGTGATTAACAAACTCACGGACTCCTGTCACTTTACGTAACAATTGAAGCAATTAAATAAAAAGAAATTGCAGCTGCAATAGTTATGATCACTACAGCTCACAAGGCTCAAGACAGAAAGAAAAAATATTGAGCGCGGAAGGTATTAATATTGTATTTTAGAAAAAAAAGCATACACCTATATATAATATATACATATTTCGAACTCTTCTCGAATTATATATACATATAATTCACACCTACACTCACCACTGGTGACCAATTATGATAAAAAACGTAGAAAAATTACAATAATAAATAATTGACGATAAGTATGACGTTAAAAATATTGTAAGTGACACATGTTATAACATTCAACCACTAATTTTACATGATGATTTCGGCGCAAGCATTAAAGAAGCGATCTACACACACCTTTATTTTCTCTTTCATCCATGAAACTATACTTTAGTGAGGAAACAGAAAGTTTGGGAGTACGACTTTGACGTCGTCAGCTAATTGTATGGTATGACGTGTGCGATCGACCGCAACCATTGGACATGAAAATTGCTTTTTGACTTTATAAACCACACAATCTCAGTTCAGGGCAGTTTCGAAATTGCGTGGTTTTCGTTAAAATTAATTGTATTTACTGTAGCTCGTATCTCCATAATACATCACACCATGACATCAGATTCCAAAACATTCATAGCCTTTAAAGCATCTTAAATTGTTTTTTGCTTAATGATTATTATCAATCATCGTTATTATCCCACTGTTGGTTATTAATCTACTACTTGAAGTTATTATCCTATGAAAATGAGGACCAAAGGACCAATTCTCATCTGGTGTTGTTGAAGCAAATTTTAAATATTCTTTGGTTGGTCTAGGTTTCCACTGGATAATTTTCTTTATCATCAATGTAAGAGTAAATTTTAAAATAGAATATAGAAATATTTCTGTAGCTAATAATAACAACATAATTATAGACAGCTCGTATAATTGAACAATAAGTAATGAATTCTCCCAAATAAACTACAGCAGTGTTAATAAAAATTACACTAATGGTGTAAGTAATATTTTTTTCAAGATGAAAGACAGCTAAAATGATGATAAAGGACAAAATAATAACGAAGCGAGGAAAGAGCAGCGGGATGCAGCGCATCCTGTGTTAATAGCTATTTGTATTCTTATCTGAAAGACTGCCACACATGTTGCAAATAACTTGAAATTCAGAGTAGTACAAACGACGTGACCAGTGAGCACGAGGAAAGGACAAGCTATTAAACATAAAGTAACGATAAACAAACATAAATATCCGAACAAATAAGACATCTACGGTATCCTGAAACGAGATGAACGATTTATTTCATGGCATCGTTATAAAATTCGTATAATTATTATCCTACATACATTTGGTCTTGACGTTAGTAAAATTAACGCAACTGTTAAAGAATTTTAACATCATTTTTTACATTAATTTTTCACATATTTTAAGCCAACATCATCCTTCTAAGTTCTAAATAATAATTGATTATTGAAAAAAAAGATTAAATGCTTGCTCACTATTATTGTTTTAAATAAAGATAGGTATAGTATAGCATTCCTTCTGTGTTGTTTCTCTGCTTTAATCTCTTCTGAAGTTTTACGCAGAGAATTTACATTTTCGTTAATAGTAGGTGATGTGACCACAGCCTAATCAAGGCCCCGCGTGTACGCCGCTTTACGTATGCATCCACCTTTACATTCTGTATGTAACTTGCACCGACATGTTTATTTCCCGGGTGTATTCATTCTACTGCCGCGTGCCTTGTCTCTTTGAATTTTTGCTTACATAATTCAAACATGTGTTTTTCCTTGTGTACATTTCGCTTTTTGCGTTCTGCTGAGTTGACATTCGCTAATGTAATGTGCTGGTGAAGTTTTAATCATATAACCTTATCTACTTCGAATATGAAAATTGGATTTTCGCATGGAATAATAAATATTGTAGATATTAACTTTTTGCTTTGTGACTTTATAAATGTTTAATCAAAATAGAATGTCTTTTTGTCTGGCTGTTCTTTTAATTGCTTCTTCCAAGAAACAATTAGAAGAGCAGCTAGACATTTTCAACGCTGCATGTCGGTTTGTCGGCCTAAAGGTTCAATGTCATTGTATCATTTTTACATGACAGAAATTTAAGTTTTAAGAGGCTTAAAGTAATCGACTCGTGATGGACTCGTCGCACCGCTCAAAGTTCCCGAGGTTTGTTCGTTTGTGTTCATTTGTGTGATTACGGTTCATAGGTACCCAAAATAAGATCAACTGTAGAAGGTAATATCCCTCGCTGCCCGATATGACTGTATCTATAGTAATGTAAAGACTAAGTTGTATTACATTCACAATACTTCGTATATACATTGGTTTTATTACAGTTCCTCTTTTGGATGGAGCCCAGTTCTTAATTCTTTACAAATAATCTTTGTAATTATAATCATCTTTGTAATTATAATCATCCTAGATGGGCTAAAAACAAAACGGTTAAAATTATTTCAGGATTCGGGACCCAAACTTACATATAAGTCGTTAACGGCAATATTCATTCAGACCCTAAATGCTAGACAAACAAAAATTTTCCGCACATCTTTTTTGGTTTTGCCAACGTTCACTACAAATGACTCTAAAAGAAAAGTTTGAGCGCCAAACGAGCTATATCTAGCAGAGTTCGTTTTAAATTCAAACTTGTGCGGTGTGCTATCTACCTGTTTGGGTAAGGCTTTATGTGCAAAGGGAAGACAGTAAAGAGGTAAAATATGTAAACATGGGTTAATTTTTTTAATTAAAAAGGGAGCTTAGGTAAACAAAGCGTAAGTTTAAATTCGCTTAAAGTACGCTGTGTTCCTTGTCGTCAACCCATTATTGTCCCACTGCTGGGCACGGGTATCCTCTCAGAGTGAGAGGGCTTTAGGCCATTGTCCACCGCACTGGCCAAGTGCAAATTGGTAAACTTCACACACCTTCAAGAGCCTTTTT
>DWNY01000627.1:0-15304 GCA_018250635.1 Telegonus apastus | reverse complement strand
TAATGAGTTGCAAATTTTAGTTTCTGATTAAGATTTTTCGGTTTGATTAACTTGCATTAAATTTTGTTGACTAAGTTAGGAAGACATAATTATAGATATTAAATACTATTGAATTTAAATTGTTCTCAATGAATGCACGAAACGAAAACACGCCGGATATCTGTGTTGCTCATAATAGTTCGGGCCTCAAGATGTCTGCAATAACTAATGTCGATGTACTTTGTTGCTCATTAGTATCCTTGAACTACCATTAGAGTTTAAATAGTGCCTAATCTACTGAACGAGTATGTACCGAATAACCTTAGCATTTGCGTCAAAAAATATAAACGAATAAAATTAAACACTAAACATCTTAATTTTCCTTGTAGTGTTGACTACTTTTTAGAGTTAGGTAGATATGTAGTTTAGTCTTTAATCGGTAAAAATAAAATATAAGGCACCTGCTTACGACTGAATAACATTTTAATCATTGGTATGCATAGAAGAAACAAAAAGGTCATCTTCTTCAGCTGACGTCATTTTATTGGTAAGGAAGTCTAATATTTGTTAAATATAAAATTTAAGTAGCAACGAGCATACGTGAACCTACCATCTTACCTCTTACCATCAGGTGCTTTGCTACTTCCATAACATAAAAAATGGGTTAACGCGATGTATATTTACAAAATGAATAGCATAAGTTTTGAAATTTAATAACATTTATCATAGGTTGACGAAATGTGTCTAGAATAGCAAATTGCTTGAGGATGCTAGGACAATAATTAAAGTAATTAATATTAATTAAGATATGTTAATTGTGAGTTTACCAAGGCGCCATAATCGCCCTAGCGATAACGCCTTTCTCTGGAAAAAAAACTAAAATACGTATTATGAAGTCTATTGTCATGGTATGAGTAGAGGTATGTTTGTCTGGTAAGTAGGTATGCAATTTATAATTAACTTTGAACTGTAAACAAGTGGTATTACTCAGTACTTGCACAAACAGGTATAATTTAATTTCATTGCTCGGTTTTCCTTGAAGAAGTCAGTTCAAGGTACTCATAGTGATTATTGTTTACGCAAAACAATGCATGCACTACCTGTAATAAACATGTTTTTCTATTTTATGTAATTAATATAAATACACTTTATTACTTATTTCTTGTTTACGGGAAGGGCGTAGAGCTGGCTGACTTGCGATATTTATGGAAAATAGATACGTCTATAAATAGGTGACAAATTTTCATAGGCGGCAGTGACCACTTACTATTACGTGATCTGTATGCACTTTTATTGCAATCAAAAAATTGCTTCTACTACCGTTTACCCATATAATATAAAAGAAATACGATACTTTTACTTCAATTCCTATCAATGTTCACTGTAAGTTACTATTATTGTCGTAGGACCTAGTATCTACTACGTATAATAGGATAGATATTCCTATTATTCCAAGAGAAGTCCTGTGCCATTGATAGCCACTTACGTTAGTTGCATTCCAAAGCGATTGAGTGTAACTAGCGTGAGATTTATAGCTCAATCAAGGTGCTCCGTCTCTTCCTTCGCCTACGTGGATAACCAATGATTGGCTCTAAATGGACTCGTAGGTGCAAGCTAATATTGTATCAAGTGGCTATTACTCTCGTAGGCAAAGGAATCTTTATGTGAAAGTGGGGATAAGGAGTTAGGTAAGAATAATTTGACAGATTAACTTTGACAGACTGTGTATAAAAAAAATTAAACTCTATCGATTGAATTACGTTATTTTTATTAAGAAAAAATTAAGCGGGTATTTCTACGTGATTTTAGAAATGTACCTACTTATCTATAAATGTATCTACCCGCTAATATTTTATTTGTATATTGATGGATTTATCCCGTACAAAACTCTGGCAAGCACGAAAGCACATCTCTAAGTTAGCTTGCGCTACAAATTTGCATCTACAATTCTACTCTGGATTTAACTTCGAACATTTTCAAGTGGACGTAGTTAGACATGTTGGGCCAAGTTTGGACAAGACGTTCGTATGTAAAGTGTGTCTGTATGTGTTCGGATTAAGCCTTGAATTGGACGGTCGGACGCGACCAATCAAAGTTTGAGCTCTTTCTCGGTAATCAATTACAGCGTCTTGCGAGGCTAGCAGATGTGTAGGGTAAGTAAATAAATACGGACGTTATAACATCATTAATATTTAACATCAAAATCGTTTTGATTTATTTAATACTTACGTAGGTATATGAACATTAATTATTTGGGTACCTGACACATATAAGGTTATGTAAAAAATACTTATTTAATACAAAATTCATGTGTATTTATTATATTTATTACTTCATATCATACTGATACACAAATTATTTGTATTGTCAAGTTAGTTCTGATTATATGAAACTATATAATTGTTAATTACTATATTTGTAAAATCGAACCTAAAGCTATATGAGTAATAAATAACAATAATAATTATAATCAATTCATAACAATAGAGTTTTTAGAAAAACAGTGTCAAAATATATTTCATAATAGACATATCAGTTGCATATTAAATTTCAATCCGATAATCGTGGCGTTTACCCTAATGCAAGGTGGCCGGCCTGTGCTCGCTCGGCTGTGGATAACGCTAACTATTCGTTGGATTAATTAAATTCTGAGCATCCCGACTCCAGTGTAACGTTAACTTAACCTGCCCGCTAAGGAATTACTAATTTCGAGGGGGATTACACTGCAATGTGAACGGGATTAAGTTGATTGTGAACAGTCTTTAGTTTATGTTGGAGTATTGACATATCGCGTTGTTAGTCTTATGGTTATCGGAGTTGGTTCGAGTAGGAATCGAAAAGAAAGTCCATTTTATCCAACCAACTAAATACATAGAAATCATTACACGGCAGTATTATAAATACGACGCTAACCGGTTCTTAAATTATTTGTATTATTATTTTAGTTACTAATTCTTAAATAGTGATGTCCTCTGAGTGACTCTTAAGTAGGCGCTTAGTTCTTTACATCTCATTAATTCTGAAGTAATTTTTAGAATTAAACGGAAGACAAATAAGGGGAAGGTATTACTTTATTTTGTATGGACAGTCACATGCACATTATGTGAAAGAGCTACTATCATATAGTACAAATTATACCCAAAGGAGATAGTAAACGTTAAGAAGTATATGCACTAGACTTATCCAAACTTTACGCTGAAACTACGGCGACATATACACGGGGTAGATACGATCAGATTAGTGCAGCCCGTACGCAAATAGACGGAGTTAGTTCGCCAAGTTCGCGAACTGGCAAGTGGTTGCCGACTCGACAACTGCCGTGTTTGCCTTTTGACTTCGATCGATAGCGATATCTATTATAGGCGCAATTATTTAGGTATGTGTTACATAATCTTTGGTCGGACTGCGTGTAAGTTGCTTAGTATGTGACGTCACCGATTGGTCTTAAATTTTAAGAACAACAAATTAGTAAATAATACTTGGAAGACTAGATTTATATATTTTTCGAAATGCCTTAGTGGGTAGGTATTATTGATATGTTTAAGTCACAAATAACTTAGCTGTAATAGATATGTTATCTATGAGTTTTGGTTTTGAGTTTGTGGTTTGATACAAAGTATAATAGGGATATGAATTCTAATTATATTTTTAGGACACCAAGTAAGTCGTTTATTACAAACAACTTTATTATTAGTTCACAACATTTTTTTAATGCCAATGCCATTGAATGCCAAAAATATTTTTGGCTTATGAAGAAACCGCGCGCTGTTACCGGCAACCTGTAACCATTAAGTTAATATAAACCAAAAATCAGATCTAACATAGTAACAATACTTGGGCACAAACAAAACAATCCCCAGAATTGAAATCGTCAAAATATTTACCATAGAATTTGTCAACGTCTCGAGGGGAGGTCGGGGTCAGTTTACCTAAGACGCTGGACACGGGTCTCAACACCTCGTACAATTGCCGCCGCTCCCCCGACTTTAAGTGACGACTTTACATCCTATGTTATTTTATACAGTGTGATACATATAAATATTTTAAATATCTTGTTTTATTTTTTATGACTACCATACATAGTGTCAAATAAAAAAATCATATATTATAAATATTTACTGCGCTTTTCAACTTCATTGTAAATGAAACTACGTAAAATACAATAATAAGCGCTTTCATACAAATATTGATAACTGTTACAAGATTTACTTTTTTATTCTGTTTTTTCAGGGACATCAATATCTTTATGAAAACTCTTCACATGTAATCAAATTCGTCTGCACACTATGTATTGAATAAAAAGATTAATTAAGTATTCGTAGGTAACTTTGTGCACGGACTTTTATCGCTAACTAAAATTATGTTGTCATTGTTTGAAACTCAAAAGAAATCAAAATCAAAATCTATAATTAAATTGAAACATAAACACAATTTAATAAATTCGAACTATCAAACCACCCTGTATATAATTCGACAATCCCGTTAAGGGTGGCACACACGGCGCTCGAAACTTTACGCAAATAACCACCCTCCCCCAATCTTGCCCCCCCTCGGTCCGAGCGAGAACAATTTCTTAATAGCCCATAACTTGGCCTTAGAGCTTACGTGCCCGAATTAGTGTCAACTTTACAGTTTAGCGGGCCGGCCTGTGTTTCGAGATGGGCCAAGTTGGTTTTATTGACGAGAAATTGTACGTTTGTTATGTACTGAACTTATGAGATACGGATTAGGGTTTGCGTTTGGACATTAAATTGAGATTAGTCTCTGAAAATATTATTATGTTTTTATTTCACTTGACCCACCTTCGTATAATATAAGGAATAACATTTATTATAAATCGATCTTTTCTAAGTTTGCAAAAGTTTTTAACAATTTTACTCATGCTGTAGGCGTGTTTAACACACCTCCTAGAAGTTTCCTTAAGATAGATAAAATGTATTAAATTATTTATTTAATTATTTTTGCTTCGAAAAAGCATGACTAAATATTTTCACAAACACTCATGAATTCAAAAGCTTTGCATTAAAAATTGAAAATGAAAAGTTATAATAACTTATATAAACTAGTGTCTTTATGCAAAATTATTAATAAGATAACAACAAAACAAATCTTGTATTTTTTGTTGTAAACAGCATCTTCATCTTTGAAATTCATAGCTAAGTCATTAAAACCTAGTAGATACTCTTCCAACAACTAAACATAATGAAAATGTGTTCCTTCGAAGCCTTTCTTCCGTCGCAGCGAGGTCGCACAACCTTCAGGGCAGTTTGTCAAAGCGGCGGAAGTGGGCAGCGGAGCGCGTCACTTCCGGCCACGCGACGTGTGCCCTGTCGATGTAAACATAGGTCAATATATTGTGTAATACAGAGAACAGCTTGCAGTACGTCTAGAACATAAAAAAGAATGTAAAGTATCAGTCCTATTTCGATAGGTAAATTATCTTAAATTGATATTATCGCTGAAATGGTACATTGTGTTGGGTAACGGGTACTCACGATACGATAATTTTGTTAATTTTTTAAAAATTAAATGATCACATTGTGAGTACCTGTTACGTAATAAAATGTAAATATGTGAAATTGTACCTGTTTAACCTCTTTTTTGAAAATAATGGTTTCCACCAAAAGTAGGCATTACTTATATTTGTAACGTTGCGTCTCTTTGCTTATTTAAGTTTGCGGTATTTTTATTTATTTTAGTCGTCATCAATATTTTTCAGAAAAAAAAGCGTGACTCCATATAAAATATAAACTGGTAATAAGAGATCCTCACGAACCGCGGTGTTTTTATTAAAATTAACTTTCTGGCTTCTAAGCAAAACTTACACTTTATTCTGATCCTTAATTTGAGTGAAATCGGCAGAGGTTACCAATCTCAGAGCATTTGTCAAAGCGGCGGAAGCTGCGGGCCGCGTCGACGCGTATTGTCCGCTTCCTGAGAACAGAGTAAATGGTAAATTATGGGTTTTCCTCGCAAAGTAAAACGTAATGTTACGATGATTTCACTTAGATATACATAGTTTCTATAAAAATGAAAGTATTAAGACTCGACTTAGAAACACTTCTACCATCTTTATTTGTGCAACAACATTAGTCAAACTGTTATTATGTAAAGTGTTGTGGTGTAAAGTACTTAATTACGTAATTAATTAACCTAATTATTGTATTAATCCCCTTAATTAATTATGACTTAAATACATATTTTGGAAGAACTTAAAACATGATTAAAATTTGATATAAGTAAATTTTCATGAGGGATCATAATATCGTCTTGATTATCACCACTTCCCCTCTTACTGTAGGTCTTTGTAGTTGTCGACTATTGGACATAATTAAAAAACTCTCACTAGGGCAGGCTTGTGTATAATGGTCATAAAAAGGTTAATGGTTATATATAGGTCCGTATCAGATGGATGCCATTGCTTCACCTACATTAAAATATCCAGTGCTCATTATAGGTATATATTTCAACTAAATAGTTGTCGTCGACTACGTCAATGTTATTTGTAATACAGAGTAATTATATTCCAACTTGTACGTATGTAACATGAGACCAGAGCTACATCCGTTACGTCACAAACATGTTCTAGAAGGCACAGTGGAGTCCTTTCCGCAAGACGTCCGGAAGAGCCGGTCAGTTCCGTCGCTTTGACCTGCTGCTAATTACTCTCAGCGCTTATCACTGGGGGATACGAACTGTTTTACGATAACAGAGATAAGCCTTCAGGGCGGAGGAAGTTGTGTAAGACGACAGTTTTGGGTGCGCGTTTCGGTTAGAGCGGCCATCTTTGTTCCACTAACACTTGTCTTACTGTTTTAATGAAATAAATTATGTACTGTTTTAAAGAACTTAGAAGAACGGGTTTTTGAACCTACATTACTATTTTTATAGGTGCAAATTACCATTAATATTAGTATTTACACTACACACACTTTGCTGATGAAATTTCGTCCGCACGTCGTACATCGTTTATATAGAGATAACAACTGTCACTGCGTGACGGACCGGTACGGTGACCGTTCCGCCACGCGGCTCGTTAATCTATTTTTAATTCCTTTATGTAGCTATGTATTTAAGCTTAGATTTCAATCCCCTTTCTTTATCACCATAGATGACCAACAAATGCTACGAAAAATTGCTAATCACTTATAAAGAGAAAATAAAATAAAAGATGCAAAGTACCTACTTGGAAATTTGTCCACTCACCCTTCCACTGCAAGATACTCAATATTGAAGTACGCTGAAGGGTTCAGGTGAGATCGGCTAAGAGCCCACGCGTGGACGGGCAAAGGTATGAAAGAACATCAAAGAGCCTCTTCAATTAGCCAGCTAATTGGCTTGACCGCGCTGCGGGCCGCTACGATGTTGCTAACGATTTGCATAAATTATGAATTTGATGCCTGCGAGTAATAGGATGGGTAAAGTGTCCGAAATCTAATTACGTGTTTTAAGATCCTTTTAGCACTAAAGGATCTCAGTAATTGTTTTTGAAACTATCGATGTTCAGTTAAATAATAAATGAACAAAGTACATGCGGCAATCCCTTTTATGGAATTTTGTTTGGTGTATATATCTCCATAACTGGTGGAAGCGTGCGGAACCTATGCACTATCACGCTATTTTAATGCGTATTAAGAGTGGAAGGTGACTTGAAACTTAACTTGGTAAGCCAGTGAAAAAGGTTTTGAAGTCGTTTAAAAACCTCCTAAGGCATGATAAAAATGTGCAAAAATTTTATGAACTAGGGCTCATCTAAGTCTATATACGTAATTTCACATGTTTACAGGCAATACAAAAATCAATGAGTACAGAACCAAAATCTTATATGTACGAGAATTTTCCTATTGCGTTTTTACTTAGGCTGAACTCTACGTTGTTACTGTGAACAATGAAGCCATGAAAGTTTATGGAGTCAGCACCCAGACATACATATATTTGAATGTCTATGTGTGCTAGCAATATATTCGGACTGAAAAGAAACCATTATTAATTGTAATTTGATAAAGATCCAAATAGGTCTGACCGTTTAGCTATTAAAACCTTCTTAAGGTTTATATTGTTAAAACATTTTTTAAATTTGATTTCATAATTTCTTCTCTTATTTTTCGTAACACAATATTTTTAAGTTTATAATATTTGAAACACAATGTGAATGAAAATATCGTGCGGAAAACAGCACAGCTGAGAATTTTATTTAAAAAAGTACCATTTCGCACTTGGTCAGCTCGCTCACTTTGAGGGGAGACCCGTGCCCAACAGTGGGACAATAATGTGTTCACGATGATATTTGAATAGATTTAACCATCGGTAAGCGACATTTTAATGCCCGCTTCTCTGAATTGTAATAAATTTATGATTTGGTATCAGACAAAAGTTAGGATCTGAGTCGTAGAGTGTAGCACTCTCAGCTCAGTGGCTCGGCGGGCGATGATTTTAATTGGAGACAACTCGCAACTCCGAGATCTACTTATTATTATTGTTATTACTATAGCTAGAAGCCTTTAATCTCCTTATCCGTCGTATTTCATAATAATGTTATTAGGTTATACCTGCCTCGAGTACGATTATTATACATTTTTCATGAAAAACATAATTTTGGTTTTCTTTTTAACTACTCAATTTCGCAGGCATTTGGCCAATGAAAATTGAGATAATTAGGTATCTGTTGAAAGAAATTTCCTCACAATCCTGCAGGTGTTTTAAATTTGTATAGTAAAGAATGTAAGTGAATGTATTTTGTAATGCCTATTATTAAATATTTAACTACAACATTAATTTAAGCTTATATAAAAGGCTGCGATTATACGAATGGTGGTTCGCCATTCATTTTTTTATCAATACCACTATATACTTGACAGCACATGTTTTTTATTTGAGATTAACAATAATAATAATAAATAATGTTTTCTTGTTTATGTTTAAACTCAGTTTATTTGTTTACACTTCAGAAATAGTTTAAACACATATCATATAGTCCCGACAAAAATGCAACGGTAAGATGTTATCACCGGTTGACTGAATATGAATAGGTACAGTGTGTTCGCCTCTCGAATATCTTCTCTACGTTAACCCACTATATCTCAATGTTGATTTATCACCGTGGATATCAGATATATCGAAGCAATATTTGCGCGGCTCAGAAATCTCCTATACAAATAACTGGGATTGTGACGTACGACCTGCGAGGAACTCTCCCAGCGCTTCGCTGTAGCATATTATATCTATGTAAGACAATAATTCTATACATTTTGCATGTTTGTTTTTGTATAGCATGTAATATTATTTTATTAATGTAAACAATAAACAGTTGCTAACATAACGGAAGTATCTTCTGGCCGTTTCCAGGATCGATTCCGGTCACACAAATGAGTAAATGTTGAATTTAGATTTCTGATCAGAGTGTGGATTTTTGTATACGCGTCTTTTGGTACCTGGTTGGGGCCTTTGATACACGAAATCCCAGTGTAAGGCTATGAAAGCAGGTACGGTTTCAAGAAAAATAATAAATAAAAATAAATACATACCTAACATACAGTTCCTATGTCAGTCTTTTATAGTATTTCGACGGAATTGTTTACTAACTATCGATGTTAATAATGGTCCATAGTGTTTATGTAGTCCGAAGTTAGTAAGATGGTGGCGACAGGTTTAAGCGGCAGTTGCTGACCTTTGGGCGGGCGGAGTGCCCTTAATTATACACCAGCTTAACACGTGGCCTGCGCCCTGTTCCTACTGGGCGGCTGTCTGGCTGGTGGTGACAGATTTTACCTACGATGTTACATGTTTTAAAGCCTAAATGTCTATCGTGTCCGAAAATCAACATGAAAGTAACAAATGTTTTAAGGTTTATTAGGTACCAGTGAATTCTGTCAGGCGCCTGCGCCTGAAGGCGCTTGCGCTTAGCATATATCGATGACTTCATTATCATCAACCTAATCTTGTCTCTCTACTGGGAATAAATCTTCCCTCAGAAGGGAACGAGTTTAGGCTGTAGACTAACATGTCGGCTAATATAACTTGTTACTTAGGTACATTAAATTTCACTGTATCGTAAGGGAAATGAAGTTTGTATGTGATTGTTTTAGAAAACATAACATTATTATAAAAACTATACCTAATAAATAATCATACGCTAAATCTAATTTTATTTTTTAGCTATAATATATCACCATACCTACATGTTGCGATTATTTGGAAACTAGTTTTACCCAAAAATAGTTTCAATGAATCCCCCAGTGTGGACAGCCCCGAGACCCAAGACGAGAAGTCACAACTTTTCCCCGTTGTCCATCTAGGATTAAATTAACATTAGGTAAGTTCCCGGGAGGCCTTGTGCCGCCTGCTGCCGCGGTCCAATCCTAATTAAAATTACAACATGTAAATTGTCCGAAACGTCTTACAGTTTCATGTTTGTTTGAGGCCTAAGCTCCATTGTTGATGCTTAGGGTTGCTTGCTTTTGTTTGTATTAAAATAACATTCTGAGGTTTTTGTATGATTTTTTTTGGTGTTTAGTTTTTTGCACTTTGTACCAAACACATTAAATTATATCGTACTACTGATTGGAAAAATGTGGCAAGGACTTCCGTTTTTCTTCTCCGATGATAATTTCTAGGCGTGGATAGCAGATGCCTATGGACGGCATTGAGCACAAACTTTCAAGTGCCCTGTCTGCTCAGTTGCTATTTCAAAATCAGAAAAACTAAGACAAAATGACTTGTTTTAATGACCCAGTTAATTGGTACTTACATTGTCATTTATGAATGCTTAAATTTAACATTCTTAACTTTTAACAACTCCTATAATTCATATTGTTTACTAAAATATATATATACATTTATGTGATTTATCGTCGATATACTTTCTTCATTAATTTATGTAATGCACATAAATAGGTATCATTCGACTATTCTCACGTCCATTCCGCACTTCGACCTATGGCGTCTTATTTATCCTTCAACAACAAACTTGTCTTCACGTCTGCGACCCTAACCTCAGCGGTTGTCAACGTTGGTCCGCGGTCCCTACCCCAAACTTGGAAGACGATCCGTTGTCTTGCAACTTGGTTGCCCTCCTCAATACGTGACCTTACCAAATGTTTGTAGGTATATCACTAATCCAAGATATGATTAATGAAACTTAGTTAAAATTTCTAAATTTGATTCATTGGCCTTTTCTTGTGTGTTGTGTTTTAGTTACTTCACACAATCAATTTTTTTCAATTAGTTTAGGTAGAAACTAAGTTTCTGAAATGAATTTTTAGTATTCATACATTGAGCGTTGGAAAATCCCAGAACACTTCTTGTCATGAAATTTCACAATTGCTTCATTTGTACACCCTAATATTTAATTAACACTACACTTAACCAAACTCTACATACATGCAATCTCCTTAACTGGATCCTTTCCAAATAAATAATTCAGTGTACCCTCAGAAACTGTCCACTAATCGCCAAGACAAGCCTTTGTGTAGGTATGTCCGTTTAATTCAATAATTTCCAGCCATTTAGTTAGAGGCCGCCATATTTGTCTTGGAAAATCCGTCCGAAGATTAATCCCGAATTTTGTTACTCGTGTCCCTCGTCCAGCATTATTTGGGTGTTGTGTGGTCACCACAGTTCGGGTATCTTGGGTTAGGACAAGGGTGACCACGACATTAGTGAAGGTCGTTCGTAAGTAATTAGTCTTAAGTTTCCATGTCTTTGCTAGTTTTGAGTAATTATATTTGTGAAGTCTTAGGTAGGTACATTTGTATTTTAGATTTATTTGAAACAGAGATAAGTAATGTTATTGACTTACTTATGCCACCCAAGTACCTAATATAAGGTTAACCAAGATTATTCTTTTTAGAAAAAACATATGCTTATTATATGTTTTGAGATAGTTTTCAATGCTGATTACCCTCACTGAATAAAATATTCAGAAATATTTTAATCCATTAGGTTCCCTTAATTTAATGCCAAACATTGTCGACTAGATAAACTGACAATACTCTTGACCTATGTTTAATTTAGTATCTCCAGCGAAGCAACATTGTATCAGACTTTCCAAGTTGACAAGCGAAAAATTATTCAACAGCGTACCGTCTGAAGCCACAAGAAACTTGCTCTCTGCATAATTCATGGAAGGCGAAAAGGTACAAAGTGAAATGACCCCAGGTTAATAGAAATGCTTAATGGTGTTTATGTTCCCCCTCGAGTGTGGTTATACCGGCTGCTATTTGAATGTGGAGATCCGCATCTGGTAGGATTGGAAAATGCAAGTGATCGTGTTAACATTCGGTTTTATGTAGGTATTAGGTATATAGTAACTAATGTCATGGTTAATGGATTCCTTAAGTGAAATAGAATTGTAGTCAAATAATTACCGTACTTGTTAAGACATTTTATTATAATTCATTATACCCATGTCAATATGATGGTGTTACCATCTTAGTATAACAGCAAAGATTTCTACCTCTAAAAGTTTTCAATGGAATTTTTTATTGATGTTTGTATTATGAAAGCTTAAGTTTATTACCGTATAAAAACACTGCATATAATAAAACTTTGAGTGATCTTACATACCTGACCGTTCTGATAAATTTAAATATCAAAGGTATAGGTCGTTGATTATGGCCTGAGCCCATGTACCCTGAGACAACCTGAGTCTGCAGTGAGAATCAAATTGACTCATTATTATTATTATACAATTGGTAAAGTTCCAGAGACTATTAGGTAAAACAAAAATTTTGCATCTAATAAAATAATATTGGCCAATTTAATTTTAACTTAACATATCATAGAAGACTAGACATACATATTCCTTCCTTCAAACAATTTTCTCGGCGTTTAGAGTAAAACACACATTATAGTCGTAACAGAAATTGCGAAAAAACATAACAGTGCATAACGGAGGACAATTTGAAGAAGAGACGACACACAAAATATGTTTATAAGAAGCAACGTGCTTTGATTTATAACGATCCGTGGAATATAACACGGGTGAACACACCGGGCGTGAGGTGCAGGCGGTAGCGGAGTTCCACTATTTTTTTTTAATAATGTTTGTTTGCCTTCAATTACATGTATACATATTTGTACGCCATTTATAACAGAATAAGTGAACCCATGAAAAATTAACACCAATGTACCAACTTATTCTACAAATAAAGATTTTTGAATTTTGAATTTGAATTTGACAATAAATTTTGAAATCGAAGCTTCGGTCGGACTCAAGTAAGGTCTACAGAGTTTATGTATGTCAAAAACTTGCTAATCGCCAATCCCAACAGGTACGTACCGCTCTTTCAACACACCCAAAGACACAGTGACGATAACGTTTCGCGCGGTGTACTGCTCTCCGCCGCGGCACGTTACCCGCACGTCGCCCGTACCGTCCCTCGGCCAGCTTATGCTGGTCACTTCTGTATTGTACTTAATCTCCAGCGTAGGCAGACCCGGCCCGTTGTTATATGTATTCTGAAGAACATCATTTGAAGACATATTTAAAAAAGTCATTTTGAAAGCTGCAGCTTATGACCTACGTTACCTAGTAATTGCTCATTAAAAGGATAAAAAACTAAAAATAATGTTTTGTATACTCCTTGTCGTTAAGGAATTCCGGATTCAAAATACAAGCCGTCACAATGGAAATAATGGAAAGAGCCATTAATCATCGAGTTCTAGTGAGGCTTGTGGTCAAGACTCAGAATAGTAAGAAAATTCAAATAGAAACTGACTCTCAATGAAAAAAACAACTGAGGTTATCTAATAGGTACACGGATTTTTTTCGAATTTTCGTAGTTGTTGCCGGATTCGATTAGGCCAGATAAATATCTCTGGATCTGGTTGTTTGGGTATTCGTCTTTATATTTCATGGTACCCACGATAAATGGGAAAACCGTAAATGCCATGAGTGTAGAAAGCGTTATCATACCAGTAATATTTCGAAGAAGGTCTTATAGCCATGCTTGTGCCAGCTCATATGCTGATTGCCCCGGAGTTCCTCATAAGCGCTGAGCGCGCTCACATCCCCCCAGTCATTGGAGGCCTCGTAATTGTTCACAATTAAATTCATGAACTCTAGGAAATTGTCCACGAACTCCTGGTCTTTGAGGACTTCCGGCTTGTTCTTCTGGAGGTACTCTTTGAATCTGGAAATAACAATGAATAAGCTTCATAACATATTAACAAGATGGTACTCATAAGTAATTGCGTATGGTACGACCGTCACAACTATTTCTAGCTTGAAACAATTTGGCTCATAATCAGATAAAACTCCGGTTGTGACCAACCTTAGGTAGGCCTCTTATCCTACCTGGTGTTGATTACAGATCCATACGTCAGTGACTAGCAATCAAGTAGGCTTTTCCTTGTTTCCGTGGGAGTAACGTTGGGTTATGTGGGATTTTTATCGCACTAAACCCCGCGGGTGGCCCTTCTCAACGCTGTAAGAGGGCTCAAGGATCTCCAAATAAACGTAACCGGAGTCGTCTGAACGCGTTGCTCCATCGGGTTTCATTCGGGCGAGCATTTTGCTGTTTGCTTCAAATCGTCTGGTGCACGACGGTATGCGACCACATATCGCCGTCCGTCCTGAGGACGCTGGACGGTTCGAGCTCCCACTGTTGCAACCCTGAAATCTTTTCAGTCGAATCTTGCGACAGGCAGGGGATACCGTAGCCCTATTCTGATGCCAGTACTAAAGGGACAATCAACAATCAGGTAGCCAGCCAACTATATGGTAAAACTTACTTCCTCGTAATCAAGTCACCAAGTGATTCGGGCTTATCCGATAGCCCCTCCATCACGTCGAGGCAGTACATCATCAGCTCATTGAGTAGCTCACTGTCAGTCTGCAAGCCATCAGACCGGTAAATGTCGAAGTTCAGGTCTTGAGGGCGGATACTGACATTGTTCTGAATAGCTAAGTCGTACACCCTGCTTGGATATTGCCCATGGATCCTGGAATATACCACATATTACCTCAGTATAAGGAAAATTACCTTGAATCTTATATAATAGGTTTTAGTAATCTTATATAATAGCGCTGCTGTGTTCTGGTCGTATGGGTGTGGTAAGACGTACTTATCCGACGCGTTTCGATTTTAACGTAGCAACGCTGTGCCCGAGCTCACAAGGACTCTTAATCTTAAACAGTGATTAGCAGCGTACAATCTGTACCGCGCCCCCTGAAACTGTACAGTGTCAGCTCATCACTCGGCCCCCAGCTCGACCACCCTGTCCTCGCAGCGCACAGTCCGCACCCTGCCCCCCGCGCCTCCCGCCCCCTGCAACTGTACAGTGTCAGCTCACCACTCGGCCCCCAGCTCGACCACCCCGTCCC
>DWNY01000626.1:0-15307 GCA_018250635.1 Telegonus apastus | reverse complement strand
AAAAAAACAAAAAAAAAAACACTTAGCATCAGTTGGATTGTTTACTATTTCCAAACCGTAAAAAAGGACAAAAGTCCAGAAAGAAATCCAGTTATTTGAAAAATAATTAGACAGAAATAGTTTTGGCGGTGATGCCATCGGAGTCAAACCACGTAGAGATCTATCACATCTAAAAGGTTTGGGAAAGGTTTGTAATACCAATTCAGTTAGTGAAATATTATTTAGTGTTTTGTATAAATTACATGTTTTAAGTTTTGTGTGTTTACTTCATTTAATAGGGCTCAATCTACGTACATTTCCGTAAGTACTCATAGTCGTGGTACCAACTGAGAACTTTGACAAATTAGTTGATGCTTTATAGCCGCAACACACTCCATTCCGTTTCGACAAAGAAGCATTGTAGTTCTATTTTGCAAAATACCCAGAGAAATTCAAATATCAATAGATCGTATTTTTCATTTATCTGAATCAACTTATAGTCATCAAAATTTTAAGAAGCGTATATCTTTGTAAGACACTTAAAAATTTGACAAACAAATCAAATCAATCAAATCATCGATGAACATAAAACAAGTGTGATCAGTTCCATATTTGCTTAAATAAACATCGTTTCTTTATCTCTTCTTGTGTTTTTTTTTGTAGTGACATACGAATAAATTCATTATCAGTTCAAAGTTTCAATATTTGGAATGTTGACAGATTTTGCTTTATTTCCAAATTTCGAAGCAGCGCAACACTACCTATTATCCAATAAGCGTTAAATTAAGAGACGACTGATATAATATTTTTATGTTTTAGAGGGGAACCTTCAAAACGTCTAATTAGTGACGATCATAAGCCAAACAATAACAGCAGGTGTACATCTTGAGCAGTTTTGCAAAAATGTAAATATCTCAATTTACAATCACCATCGAGTTATAATCCTTTAAAAGTGGTGGCAGAACCCTTTGTGGTTCGACTCCAAGAGCACCACCACCACACTTTTTCTGCCTTATAACAACAGCGTGGAGCGTTGCTGTAGTCTGGCTTGAAGGATGTGGTAAGGGAGACATACTTATTCGAGGCTTTCCTACTTAATCCTCAGGGGTAGGAACGCAACTGAGGCCGACCTCAGTTAGGACTGTGATCTTACCATGGGCGTTCGCCAATTTGCAGTTCTACGCAAGTTATTTGAGATTTTGTATTTTTTTAAACCCACATTTTACTCTTAAATGTCAAAATTCAACGCGGCAGCGCCCTGCATATTATAGGTCCAATTCACAATTATATTATTAGGTTTAGGTGTGATGGTGAGTTTCACATAGGATAGGTTAGGTTACGTTAGAACATATAAGAAAAGATTTAAAAAAATCCAAGCGAGCTATATAATAATAATGTTACACGCGCTCACTGCCCGTGTTCAGTTGGCACCAAAACTCCTTTATGGAATTCAAGGCAATACAGATAAATTTATAAAACGTACAATAACTTAACATTTAGCTTTATTTCATTAAAATTGATCCGCTCTATCAAAAGTTACTACAATTTAAAATCAGAAAGAAGTTTTTTTACATCTAATTACGTGAACATAACAGTTCTATCGTAGTGGACTAGATGGCGTTATTGTACAAAAATCACTAAGTCACGTGCTAACTTCTAAAACCAAAAGTCAAAACAACGTTCTCCTGGTCAACTAGTTCATAATAAAATTACTCACATCATACCACAACGGTTACGCATTAGAATTTAAATACCTCTAGTAGAAATAAATAACATTGAACTGGGACTAAAACGCACAGCACTGACCATACAAAACGCTGACAACCGCCTAAATGTTGCTCGGCGAACACAAACAGATAAAGTCCGGTTGTAATGCACAATTAGTGCGCTCGGTATGCTCGCCCATTAGAAGTTAAATAGAACAAGCATAGCAGTGCAAAGTGTATAGAGTACGCATAGCCTAAATTTTAATCCTATGATAAATAATAAATAATATAAAGCAATTATAAAGAACATTTTAAGACATAAGGCAGAATATTCGGTCTTTCTTTTTATGCGGTCTGTTTAATGGTACAGACACTCAGGGATATCTGTAAGTAACTCCAAGAACAGGTATTTTATCTGAAGTCTGTATCACAGACAGTCGGACAGAAACTAAGATGGTCCGGAACCCTATAAAAGTTGTACCACCAAAACTTAATAAGCTTCTTGATATAATTACGCCGGTGGTACCTCCTCGGGCCAATTATATTCGTACGTTTAAAATATACTAGCCACAATGGTCGGAATTTGACCATAGAAAAATGTGAACTAAAATTATACCTACATTCAATTAAAAAACTAATAATGTATTTTTCGTCTGTGTATTAGGAAAACATTAATTATAAGGAAAAGAAAACGAGGTTTAATTTGCTAGGCCGCGTTTAAGAGCACTAACGCATTATTTCAACATAGACATTTGACTTAACGTAGATAGATAACGTAGATAGATTAGACGTATAATAATTCTATGCGAGCGACAAGCGGGGGTAGTCAGCTACTGTCGCTGCCTATTGATAGAGGCCTGCGACGAATGTCGCGAGCTGTCGCGGCGCGACCTGTCTCTCGTATTAGCAACGTAAAACGGAAATTAACAGTAGGTTACATACAATATTGTATCTATTATTTCTCTCGAATTTCAAATTATAGTATTCAGTAAAATAATTAAGCTTTCTCCATTCAAAACCTATAAGGGCTTTTCTTGCCCTTGGTTTTCGTAGAATGAACCTATGTATGTACCTTTTTATGTTACAAAGATGAGTACGTAAACATTCGTTCTCAGAAATATATTTTAAATTCAACATTCAAATATCTGTCTAGTCGGGGATCGAACCTGAAATCCACTGCGTGACGAACCGCGTGGTGGAGACCGTTTCACTACGCGGAATGATATAATATATTTCATTAGAATTTCTCTATAATTACACAAATGCCCAGCAATAGGGCAAAGTTATTGATTCTTAGAGCAAATCTCGACACAACAACAACTGTAGGGATTTTAATCGAATCAGGATTTGAATTTCAAATTCATCGAGAAGTCAGTTGTGAAATAAATGTTTACTTAGATTACTTAGAGTAAACCGGAGGCAATTGTTATTGTAAACTAGGGATTTGTAAAGTTATTATTGTCAGTTTATTTTCACGTGTTACATTTTTTTTTAAATATATACAGATCATTAAGATAGACTTTTATCACGAACACATAATGTTTAAGATCATTTTATACATATGTTCGAAAATATGCCTTACCTGTTTTAGGTCTAAAACATTCTTGACATTGTAGATCTACACTTGTGCCTTACAAATCTTGTTACTGTCACTGTATCGAGGCCTCTCTAGAGGCCTGTGGTATGTGCAGACGATGGCAGGAGACCTACTTTGCTATTCATGGGCCGTCGAAATTAGTTCACGGATTTTTAGTTTTGTAAGATTGAACATATGTTGACACTCCGTTTACAACACACTCCACAGTAAAAACAGTTTGAGCTGCAATTATTTTGCCCAAAACTAAACTTTGCACAGCGAGGAAACACTGTCAATGTTCTGAGTAGAATTTTTTAATAGTTCGGAAGAAGCAAACAAATAGTCCACCCAATGGTAAGTGGCCACTGCCGGCCTTGGACATTTGTAACCAACCTTAGATAAGATCGAAGTCCAGCCGAAGCTTAAACGGAGATGGGTTGCAAACCTTGGGGATTAAGTTCGAATGCCTTACTTACCCCTCAAATCGGAGCACAGCAGTGCTTAACACTGTTGTTATAAGGCAGAAATAGGCGTAGCTGTGGTACCACAAAGAAACGTACCATCTACAAAATTTTGCTAACCCATTTGAAGTTAGAATTTACGTTTTTTTTCTACTACAATGTTGCACTTGTATTTTGGGTAAATTTCGTATTCGTATTGGTCCTATGGCATACCTAAGCCAGTGATTTCTCCCTGCTTATTCCTATCGCGTTAATTTACCTTGAAACTTGAAAAACCATCAAGGGGAAAATGAATCTGCGATGCTTCAATATTGACGCGAACACATATATGTTGCATGTAATAGTGGTGTGACGTAAGTCCAGGTCCACTTAAATAAGTTAATTACAAGTGTCACTTGTAACATAAGCACTATTTTCCTAAAGATGTGATTAATTAGGTCTTACTTTCATCGCGTATTCTCCGTGGCGAATTAATCTTCTGAAACGGTGGTAAATGTTAAAAAGGAGTTTATTATGACTCAGTTTTGAATAAATGAGATTTAAATTTAACGAACGTTAAGAAATATTTTAAAATAATGTATTTATAAGCATAGAGTAGTCACTTTGATTTATTTACTTACAAGAAAATTTTCTGCATTATTTGAGCGAGTTTTGTTGAGTGAAAGTCGGCAGACACTTTGAAACTTTTTAAAATTAGAAATCATTTGAAAGATCACCAAAAAATTAATGAGCAGTGAATTGAAAGTTACCGAAAACATCCTATTTTGCTTGTATTTATATCGTAGCTAGAAACCATTCGAAATAATATAAAAGGAGTTCTCCTGGGATGCATTAGAGATACACGTATTCGTTTCGGTTTCATGACACTATGGTTTCTTTCGAAAAAGGTAAGTAAGATAACGTGCCAATCCTAATGTAATCCACGAACCACCCAGCACCTACTGGGGACCAATAAAGGGGAATGTAATGTATGGATTGAGCTTGATGGCATTTTTCACTCTAAAGGAGCTTCGTACAAAATAAACCCTGATTGATATTGAGGTGGCCATGATTTTAGTATTGTTTAGAATAGTTATATTATTCACTGAATGTACCCCACCATATGTCACTTAAAAATGTTACTTTAAAAACAACGCTCAGACAGGTTTACAAATAATCGAGTTATACAACATTATCATCCAATTATACATTAATACATCTTTATCCACTAGTTTTACATGCTTTCTTTACCATGACTTTTCAATAATCATCTGATGACAATTCACAATTCAAAGCAATAGTCTCTATCCCAAAAAGTAATAATAGAAGAAGTATTTAATAGGTGACGTAAATGAATCATATAAGCTGTACATGAATCACCGTGATGTAATGGTTACAGGTCGGCCTTCCGACAAATAACGAGTCACTTCGTTAGCCGATTCTAGAGTGCGCACGGATTTACGAGTATTAACTTTCTGGCTATGGCAATGAGTTTTACTTTTTTTTTTCGAAAATGTATGTAGCCTAAGTTACGCATTATAATATGATCTCTCTATCAACAAAAGTGTCGTTAAAATCGGTAAACCTATTTTGAAGATTAGCCAGAACAAACAGATAGAGAAACAAAAAAAAGTTTTTTATTATAAGTACCGTATATATGTCATAAGCATGTATTAAACTTCAATACCCTTCAATTTTAAATATTTGCAGTGCATCTAATAGTAAGGTGATAGAACCCATGGCGATTCGACTCCGACGGCACATCCACCACACCTAATTCTGCCTCATAACAGCAGTGTTAAGCGATGCTGCATTCTGGTTTGAAACGTCTCTTAAGGGAGATTTCCAACTTAGTCCTCAGGAGCAGCAATGCATCTGTGAACGCTCGCAGGTATAACTGTGATTTTATCGGGCCACTTATCATCAGGTGGGCTATATGCTTGTTTGCGTCCTCCATAACGTAAAAAAGTACTGCTGCCCATGGATATCTTTAATTAAACTTCAAGTAGAATATGCGTTTTATCTGAAGTCAATCACAGATGCATTGCTACTTATGTGGACTAATATGGCCCCCTCGTTGTAAGTGAACCAGCAACTATACCCTTTCAACGAAACACAAGAATAACTTCAGGCCTGAAGTAGGTGAGCGGGTGAGTAGTGAGTAGTAAACAATTCTCTGAACATATTCTTACCTTTATTGTATTAAAATTTAAGTATTAACAGTATGTCTACATAACGTATAATGATTACAATAGTCAGCAAAACAATGCCCGGAATGGCGAAATCATTAACTCTGAAACCGAATGCATGAAAGTTACGCGACAAAAACAAACAAAACAGAACGAGTTCAAAACTAATACGGTCCGACATGTGGGTGCTAGTATGAATCACTGCGCAAGGATGACATACCATTACAAAATTTACAAAAAATAATATTTCAGTACTAGCTGATCCCCGCGTTAAAGAAGTAAAAAGGCATACATTAATAAGTATCTTCCAATGAAAGTCTCGTTAAAATCGGTCCAGCCGTTTAGAAGATTACTTCAGCTAAACAGACAGACAAAAATATTTTTAATTGTATTTATAGGTACCGTGCATACTTTTATATGCATTTAATAAAAAGTTGTTATTTGGATATTACAAACAGACACTTTAATTTTATTTATTTGTATAGATACAAATAGCTAGCTTCGGTTATCCTAGATCTATATTTTAGACCTACACCACTTCGAACATCCTGGGATGTAACACATTTTCTTATGTAGACACCCAACGAATTTAACGATTTTGGGAGAAATTAACTTTTTTAAAACGTGATCTTCAACATTCCAATTTATTTTTGCAATTATAAATCACAATGGACAGACAATATTCCAATATTTATTTTATTTTTTTCTTAACAGTCACAAACAAAAACAATTATATAGGTAACATTTTTCAAAAATCAGCATTATGGAAGAAAATGTTTACGGAGAAAGATTTTGTTGTCATACGGGCTAACATAAAAATAGACAATCCTAAAAACGCGCATTTTTTGTTGCTTCATCGTTCAATATAAACGTATACAATCCTTGGAAAATATTTTTTTGTTGTTGCATGGATCAACAAAAAATACACAATCTTAGAAATGTTTTTATTGTTAATGGACCAACATAAAAATACACAATCTTAGAAATGTTTTTATTGTTAATGGACCAACATAAAAATACACAATCTTAGAAAGATTTTATATTGTTTAATGGATTAATGTAAAGTGCACAAACCTAAATTCATTTTTTTTTGTCGTTTACCGGATTGAAATGAAAGTATACGAATGTATAGGGATACATGTCTGTTTGTTTACCTAAAATGAGGGTCATTTTAGGTAAACAAACAGACATACAAGATAATGGCCATAGAAAAATTTAGTACATACGTGAGAATAACACCAGGCGCGACGAAGTCAGTGAACGAGGGGTTGTTGTCTCCGTAGATGGGGTCCTTGAAGTCTATGGGGATGTCGCCCACCTTCGGGTTGTAGTCGCACGTCTGCAGTAGATCCTGTTGAAACACCATTAATATAATATAAATTATAAAACAAGGCAAAGTAACATTAACAGGACGTACATGAATACAAGATACAGAGTGATTTTTTTAACGGCTGAGAGATTTATATTTAAGCAAGCTGATCCCAGCGATTTCACCCGCGTTAAAGAAGTAATAAGGCATACATTAATATCTGCCTTATAGCAACAGACGTTAACGTCTGCGCCGGATCGATATTTTTAAAAAAAATTAAAGTATCCTAAGTTACGCTATAAACCTTCAGCTATCTTTCAGTGAAAGTCTCATCAAAATCGGTCCAGCCGTTTAGAAGATTACCTCAGCCAAAAAAAAAACACATTAATCATTATATTTTTGTCAAAGGTATCATGTATACTTTCATATGAATTTAGTAACAAGTTATTTTGAAATTACAAACAGACACTTAAACTTTATTTATATGTATGGAACGTTAGCAAAGCGTACCTTAGCGAAGTCCCTGTAGGAGAACTGTATGTCCCTGTTGAGCATGAGGCCGATCTGCTGGTTGGACATGTCGAGCCACACTTGCACCTCCGACGACACTATGGTCTCATTGTCCGCCGTGTCCGCTGCGAACAAAATAAATGTATATCAAACTGGCTGATCGCCGCGGCTTCACCTGCCTTAAAGAAGTAACAAGACATACATTTGATTGACAAACAAACAAAACATTTTTTTTATTGTATTTTTGTTATAGGTACCGTGTATACTTTCGTATGCATTTATTAAAAAGTGTTTATTTTGATATTACAAACAGACACTTCAATTTTATTTATTTGTATTGATTCTAATTCAAATCTCATTCCATTCAAAATTCATTCATATAGAACTCTTTTTGAACGTCAATTATCATTAATCACCGCTTCGGACGGTTTATTCGTTAAGGAGAAAAAATGGCAATAGAAACTCCAAAGGATTTATAGATAAAAGGACTTATTAAATAGGTATAAGTACAAGACACAGGTGATTCTTAAACAGCTACGAGAGTTATATATAAATGTTCGAGATATACAGCGTGATTTTTTAATAACTGCGAATGGAAAAATAAGTATACGACATATATAAAAGTCAAGTCATCACAAGGTCAACTTTTAATGCCTATGGCAAAACACGTGTAAGAAATTGGGTATTTAAACTGTATAATTAGTTTTTTTTCAAGCCGAGAATCTAAAGAGTATTTTGAAAAAAAAACCATATAAATTATAAATGTCAATTTAAAGAAAATTTTATGTTACCTTTCACGCGTGCTACTCTAAGCTTTAAAAAAAATGTATTTAAGAACTTTGTTGCCGAAAGGTTCAATACAAGACTAAGTGAAATAAAAAAAAACATTGTTTTAATTGAATAAACAAAATTTTCCAATTAATTGATTTAAATATATAAAGTATATCATGTATTGAACGGTATCTACGTAACGCTTTTGGGTGAGCAGAAGACTTATTCATTTCCCCACACCCTGTATAACACTCACCCAAAGCCAGCCTCGCGACGAGCGAGTCCGTGTAGTTCTCATTGAAGTATATAGCGCCCCACGCGTCCCCGTCCTTCACCGCGTTGATCGCGGAGCTGAGGTCCGCGTAGTACTCCTTGATGATGGACTGGTTCTTCAGGTGCGCCAGGTACCGGCAGGAGAGGTTCTTCATGGAGCACGACGAGTTGAAGGGGCAGATGCCGTCGAATACGTTCACATCATCGTTAACTACCGCCTGGGGATAAATTACAATTTATACCAGATTCATGTATCTTTTTGGGGGTCGTTCGTAGATTACGTCACACGCAAACGGGGAGGGAGGTAGACGAACAACGAGTGTGACATTGTTTGGCGAAGGGTGTGGAGGGGTACTAAATTTCGTGACGTCACACTTCAAAATATAATACATTTGTAGTTTGTGAAATAAGGTACCGATATAGCACATCAAGCTTGGTATAATTCACAAGTCTAAGGCAAAAAATAAATTATAATACACGAAAAAACATGTCGGACAAGAAATAGAATAACACAGCAGACCTACAGACAGACAGCTGAACACTGTCGTTATAAGGATAGGTGTGGCCGTGGTGCCGCAGGAGTCGAACCACAAAGTATTCTACCACTATCGAAAATTAATTCAGAAGACATTTTGTTATAACTCACAAAAATAAGACTATATAAAGTAACATATACATCGTGAATTAGAAAAACTGGAAATTTCTAGAAACTGGGTCACGAATGTAGATAAATAATTAATTCAAACGACATTTTAGTATAACTCACAAATATAAGACTATGAAAAGTAACATATACGACGTGTATTAGAAGAACTGGAAATTTTTAGAACCTATAGTTCACTAAGGTTAACGAGTCTAAGGCCGAACAAAAGTGGTAACATAAAAGTTAAAGTTCTAACATAAATGTTCTAGAAACTGGGTCACGAAGGTAGTTATAACTCACGAGTCTAAGGCCAAATAAAAGTTAAAGTTCTAACATAAAAGTTATAGAAACTCGTTCACGAATAAAGTTATAACATAAAAGTTCTAGACTTGGTCACGAAGGTTGCAACTCACGAGTCTAAGGCCGCTGGGGTCGCGGCCGATGGCCAGGCAGAACAGGATGACCTGCATCACCGGCAACGCGAAGATGAACAGCATCACGCCGATGTTCCGCCACATGCGCAGGAAGTTCTTCTGGATCAGCGCCTTGATCTTGCCGCGTGACGTCAGCTGTGGGGTACAGTGGGCGGATTGTGAAAAAGGTAAAAGTTTGATATTCGTTCAGGGTGTTCGTATAATGAAAAAGGTAATAAAAATACAGAATGAAATGAAAAAAACTTGAAAAAAGTTTTATTGAATACAGGGCGTTCAAAAATGGAAATGATAATAAAAAAGATAATTAATGCAATACAGGGTGTTTAAATAATGAAAAAGATAAAAATATAGTTTATTCAACATAGGTTGTTCGCATTAAAATAAATAAATAAATTACTTATTCAAAGTGGAATTATTTCAATAATAATTATTTACTGGCAGTGCACAAGATGTTTTGTTAGGGAAAAGCAAAATAAAAATATTAAAAACGAAACTGATGATTTCAAAATGTTTACGAAAGATAAAATCAGATACAATTTGTTGAAACAACAAGAATAAGTAATTTTTTTTTAAAGAAAATAAAGGTAGTATTTTTTGCTACTGGAATAAAACATTATTCTTAGATAACACCTTATATGCAAATAACCAAACAATAAAATGTCTTTCCTAAGATCTTTAGATACAGATAATTTGAACAGATTTTTATAAAAAAGCTACCTGAAATCAATGTTATCTTAACTTGTACTAAACAAATCTTAAAAATCAGTTATTAACGAGTGAATCATTCTTAGGATTAAAATCCTTGCATCGTATAGATGACTTTTAGCCCATATCATATAGAGTAGTGCCTTCACTACAATAGAGCTTACATTGAAACAATCGCCGCAGTCTTCGCACTCTGACGTCACCACCTCTGTCACCTTTCCGGGAAGCTGAAAAGCAGATGACACAATTTGTTTGACTTGTTTATTAAGAAATCTATATTAGAGTCTAACCCAACAGCAACATTTTTTTTTGCGTTTCTTCAATAATTTAGGAGTAGCACACGTGTTTGCAGTCCATCTGATGGCATCATCTGTAATCAACCCCAAATACATCCTACCTGAGGTCGGCCACAGATGCGTTGCAACTCCTGAGGACTAAGTTGGAACGCCTCGAATAAGTATGTCTTCCTTACTCCCTTCAGACCAGAACACAGTAGCGCTTAACACTGCTGTTATAAGGTAGAAATAGGTGCGGTGGTGGTGCCGCTGAAGTCTAACCACCAACCACCAACGTCAAAATTTCATTCGGTCGACATTCTCTGTTATAACGTCAAACGCTGACGCTTGTATCGTTGTAGGTATTCGTATTTACCAGACATTTAGTTTTTACATATTTCATCGACCATTAGGTAAGATGCATAATTCCTACATCTATCTCGTCATTAATGTAATTTTTAATAAGCTTTGACTATTTTTTAATTTTCGTCATACATTTTGAATTTCAAACTAACTTCTCAATCATTTATTTTCACGAAGTATTAAAGGAAATGTCGAATACTGTCAAGAAAGATACTTTTAGAAATATTAGCAAGAATTAAATCGAGTTTTGAATTTCAATCGAATTTCTCAATTAATTTATTATCAGGAGCTATTAAAGGAAATATAGGATAGTGTCCAGAATATCTTAGAAATATTACCAAGAATTAAATCGATGGTATTTTATTTCTTTCGGACATTTGCGTGCGTCGTTGGGACGAACTTATGGCCAACAAAATATTTGGTAAAGTCTCACGTCTCCATTGGAGCCGGCGCCGTGGTCCACGATCAGCACCTCCTTGCTCTGGTGGAAGTTGAGGCCGACCACCTGGGCGTCCTCGGCCGCGTACGGCGCCTCCTCACGCTTCGACATCTTGTTCAGGCCCAGGGCTCCGCCGGACACGTTCAGCTCCACCACCTGGTTCGCTTGCCCTGGAGACAATTGCGTTCTTTAGGCCTAAGTAAATCTGGATCTAGGTACTCCAATCAAAAAATAAATAGAAATATAACAAATAAACATAAGCTTCACCTGATGGAAAATGGTATCCGTCTACGGACATCTGCGATAAAAACCAGATAAAATCAGAGACCTGTCTGAGGTTTCCAAAGGAAGCGTTGCTAACTCTGAGGGCTAAGCTGGGATGCCTCGGATAAGTATATCTCCCTTACCACATCCTTCAAGTCAGAACACAGCAGCGCTTAAGTGTTGTTATCAGGCAGAAATAGGTGTGGCGGTGGTACCGCCGAATTCTACACAAAGTCAACCTTCTCAAAAACGAGCTAAAAACTTCGTTACCTTTATTTTAATAAAACGACAAATAAAATTATACCTACTATTATTTTAACAAAATTAGTAATACTACTCAGGTGTAACGTCCATAGAGGTACTATAATAGGTTAGGAGAGCCATAGGCACGCCTATGAGTGCGAGTATCAAACAATTAACAAGACAGGCAAAACGAGAGACACCTTACTTATCTTTGTCTAATCACACATGCGAAAAAGAGAAGCAGGTCGGTACTCTCATTTACCGTCTCTTTCTTTTCGATGGACATTTTAGTCTGGCTCCCCTACTCTACTATTACAATAACTCTATGGTAACGTCACATCAGATGACACCCACGCTTGCAACACCCATAATTCCAATGTTTGCGTAAACACTTAAAACGTCCAGGTAGCGCGGTTCCGTTACAACACAAAGCAAGGCTAGACACTCGACACGTGTGTTGCGTACCAGACAATAAAATTACAGAAACTTTAGATTTTCTCTTTGCAAAATTTTGATGTATATTGTGATATTTCAATTTGTTGTTGTCTAGAAAATTTGGTAAACGAAAATATGTACGTCTTGTTCCAGAGCTATCAATATATCTTACATAATATAAATCGAACAAAATCGCTTCTGCCGTCTTTGCGCTTAGATCTTTGAAACTACACAACATTAATGTATTAATAGACAGGCTGATTTATGAGGAAAGTTTCAGCTTTATATAACTTGCCATTAGCCCCGGCTTTGCTTGGGTGTGAGATAGACTAATGTATACTACAGTCTGCATACGAAGTGGGGGTCTCATCTATTATTTTATAATATGTGAAACCAATAATATCATATATTTTAAACTAGTTTTTTACATGAACTCTTTGTTCGACTCCGGCAAAACCATCGCCGCACCTATTGCTGGCTCATAACAGCAGTGTTAAGCTAATTCGTTCTGGTTTAAAGAGTTTTACAGACACGCATACTTTTCCGACACGTTTCAATCTAGTTTTTAGGGGTACCAAAGTAACTGTGGACAACGCCAGGTAAGACAACGATCTTATCTGGAGTTGATTACATATATCGGTGGACTGACTGCTCCTTTACTACCTCCAGATTATTACAAAACCTATCAATTCGTCATAACGTGATATAGATGTTCAGTTTTAGCGCTTTCAAAACTACCGCGACCAGATACAGTTTCATTACGAAATGAATACAAAGCAAGGCTAGACACTCAACACGTGTCTATGTTGTGTACCAGACAATGAAATTGTAAGAACCCGTCTTTTTTTAACTTTCATAATTTTGTAGATAAGTATATAAATACATAGCAGGTAAAACATATACCTTTCGCTAATTTAATAAGTGTTTAGTACGTAAATAGTGTAATATTATTATGTTACAGATGATTGTATCTAATACTATAGGTATCAATAAGAATATTATTTATTGGAATTTCTGAAAAACATTTTTTTATTTTTTAAAGCGCGCATGAAACAGCGAGATGTATTTTTAAAATGTATTTTTGAAAAACGAGTTGTGTCGTTTTTTAAAAATACATTTTTAAAATCGCATTTCAATAGGCAAACATAGGCTTATTAAGTTATTACCCAAAAATATCTGACACCCAAATAAAAATTACATAGTACACTATAACGAAAAGGCAGAGAGAACTATTTACCTACTACTGTTTACTCATAATCGTAAATGTGATCGATACATGGCACAACATCAATCGATACACGACAACCACAAACCTATAAGTTGAAAGTTGTTAAGTATAATTGAAATAGCAACACATGCTCTACGCTCGAAAGATATTGAGAGTGACAACAAAACTGATAGAATTACGAGGAAAATTACGAGATTAAGTCTCATTACAAGTTATCGTATATCGACTTTGGTAAACAATTTGAACAGGCTTCTAATGGTCACACAAATCTATACTATGAATAAATAAAATTAAAGTGTCTGTTTGTAATGTCAAAATAACAACTTTACTAAATGCATATGAAAGTATACACGATACTTATAACAAAAAAATATGTCTGACTGTCTGTAGCGCGACACAAGAATTCCTTTCCGCTAGAATAGGTACCCAAAATGTATTACGCTTTACATAAGTTCAGTTATTACACAACGAAACCATATATAATATAACTTTGGTCATGACGACGAAATTAATTAATTCACTTGCTGATTCTAAACGAATATCGAGGACATATACGATTCGATGACCATTACAATACACGACAATTTGCACATAACATACTAATATAGTATAATGCAGGTATCTTGAATGAACCAGTGTTTTTCAAAGTGTAGATCGCGACTTGGGATAAAATGTTTTTTTAACCGCTTTCAAAAAAGATTCTCAATTCGACTGTATTTTTACCCGACTGCGTCAGAAGGAGGGGAATGGTTTTCGAGCATATGTATCTAATTAATGTAATTATGTATGTATATCGTAGCGAAATTATTTAAACCCGTGTGAAACCGCGGGGCACAGTTATTACTAAATAAAATATTTAGTTCAGCTATAATTTGTCTTATGTGGCTGTCTAATCAAATATTTCATATATGAACATAATATCTGATAATATAATTAGCACTTAAATCGAAGTGTCGCATTTGTATATATTTAGACGTTTTTTATTAGCGTTCGCTATGCCAAGAAAAATGAAATCGTAGTACTAATCCTCCTGACAGCTGTCTGACCTGTCACAGGACTCACAGGGATGTATATCTTGAACCGTAGATAGACGCTTGCACTTTTTACAAAGTATTTCGTTTCAACCCGACGACCCGCGTGGCGGAGCGATCATCATACCGGTCTGACTTGCAGTGGGTTCCGGGTTCGATCCCCGGCCAGACAGATATCTGAATCATGAGCCACAGCTTAGGCCACAGTCTGCCGCTGGCCAAGTGAGAATTGGTAGACTAGACACATGTTTGAGATTTTTTTTAAGAACTCTCAGATGTGCACATCTCCTTACGATGGTTTCCTTCACCGTTAAAGCAAGTGATAATTAATTTCTAATACGCACATAACTTCAAAAAATCTTAGGTGCGTGCCTGGGATTTCAACCTCCGACCCCCCGATTGACAGGACGAGTTTCAACCATTAGGCTATCACTGCTTACTAAGTATTTACAAAATACAAAAAAAAAAAAAAACTTTTTTGGTATCTTTCGTAT
>DWNY01000625.1:0-15311 GCA_018250635.1 Telegonus apastus | reverse complement strand
AATATCAACTTTAATATAAGATAGCGGAAATTTTCAAGGTACCTATCTATTTATGTTCTGAATAGTTGGCAAAGGACAATTGCGGAAACTCGGCTCGCTTACCTTGTCTTCGTAACGAAAACTAGGACACGTAGACAGTACACAACGGTGGTGTATTCTTTAAATAAAAGACACTACTCTCAGCATCTTGAGGTCTTGCAACGTTTTATTTTCTACGTTTACACTACTACCAATGTTTAAACAATCTCCTCGTCGGGTATTAGTATACTGTACCTCCTTAAACGAGTTTTAAACTAAAATGATTGTACTTGATACGAAATAAGCAATTAGTCTTGCTTCATGATTGAATCTTGATCACGATTGAACACATAATTCTTAAATATTATGTTCGGTTTTTATCTGTTGTTAATATTACATGGCAATTAATGCCGTTGATCAACAAGAGAATTTGGCAGTCCGTTTACCTGCGGGCTTGATGTTCGTATTTCATAGCGGGATTGATTTATTTCCATCAGGATTTCTTGCTTGTCACGCGGTCGCAAGACGAAGTTATCTGTCGGCTTTGTTGCGGCTACCTGAGGGTTGAATTTTTATCCGTCCTCTTAGTATTCAGAAGAAGTAGGCACATAATTCGCCTGAGGGTACATCCATAAGGGGTACGCAATAGTAGCACCCCCTCCCTCGAGGGCGTCCTTCTGGACTATTTCTGTCATTCTTTGTGAATACTTAAAAGATATAATTTAATCGACTAAAGGTTATGCAAATTTTTAATCTATTAAGTTACGTATGTTTTTTACCTACTTCTTTTCAAAAAGTTACAAAAATATATGATAATATATGTACAAAATTGTAACGATAAAGTTGGGACAATAGATTATATGAAAAATCATTACCGATATGAACTAGTTGAAAGGAGATGAAATTTCTCACATTTCTGTAGGTTACATTAAATTTTCCCGGGCAACGTTTGATATATACGATGCAACGTTAAGGTAAATAATGATTTTCAAAACCCGTGCCTAGTCATATTTTCTTCTAGTATATTTTTCAATTCATTGCTCAATTTTATATAAAACTTCCCCTAAGATTTTCGCCACAGTGAGCTTTCTGATAACTTTTTATTTTATTGGTCTAGCAGTAACGCTGAGTCATTGACAGAAGCCAGTGGAGTTTCGGATATAATAAATGTTGTACGAGATAAATTTAACTTGCAACATTAGCACCCTCTGCTTCGACATAACGATTACATGGCGAGTGCAATTTTTCACTGTTGCCTCCCTTTCTGCTACAATTTATGACGCGGGGAATGATTTTTCAACATCCCTAAGCAAGATTTATATAAACGGCCCGAACTTGCGATAAGTAGCTACACCCTCGCTCATGTCCAGAATATTATCAATATTTCGTTTTTTCGAAAACCATAATTTATATCGAGATTCACACTAAGTGTTGAAATTTATTAAAGACATACTTCAGTTGTTTGTTGTTCGAAACCAATTATGATTCAGATATATCAGATATCCATAATTAAGTATTTCATTTATTAATCGGTAGTTATCTGGCAGCTTTAATAGGACGAGCATCGCCCATGGAGCCAATTAATCTGACCAGCAGCGAGATAAATGTAAGGTAATTTATTACAATTCGCAGCAAACGGCCGCCCCATTACATTTAAAATATAGCACATTTACGGCCTCATGCATGCACCTCAATAAAATTATTGCTTAACGATTTCAAGCTTACTGAGCTTTACTTTAGAAACTTCGTTCGATCGAGTGCAGAAACGTATTTGAAAACTTTTAAATATCTCAAAGAACTTTAAATGTTACTAGTCGAACAGAGCTCGTTTCGATCCAATTGAAATCCAATTAAGTAGGAATCAGTGTATCGATAGCCTGGACAATAACTGTCTACGGTCAACAGTGTTCTAACTGTGAACTGCGAAAGCCTGTGCCCCGAGCCGTAGTGTAACCAACACTCAAACAAACGGGCGTCATTACGGCGTGTACGTAGTCCATGTATAGATAATGTGTATGTAATAATAGTAGCATGCAAAGGACTTCCGCCATGTTTCGGGCGCCAAAATTGGGACATGTATGAGACGACGCCAGCTAATATCTCGACGGCGTGCGCTTAGCGTGATTTATGATGATGTATTGAGTTTCGATGGAGTTCTTGATAAAGTTGCTGTTCCAAAACAATCAGCGTTTACTATGACATAGTCATTTAGATCACGGATTATTTGTACAGGATTTTTATTTCCGTATACTATTCTCTTCGTAAGTAGCGCGTACGTATGTAAAGTACAAAACAATAAGTAGATCATTTATATAAACAAAAGTAGATTTCTTGATTTTTGATTTAATATAAATTGTTTCATTTGTAGTTTCTAAATATGGTTACAACGTTTTGTCTGACTACAGGTATACAAGCATTATTCGATAATTATTTTTAACATCATATTATTAATAATTTTATATTTATCGCCTATATATAACCAGTGGTGTATTCTTATCTAATCGATATTAGCAAGACGTTTTCGCAACTATGATATTATGACAAGCATTAATTTCACCGTACTGACGCCGTACCTAAAGCCAGTATGTTTGCAAATGACCTAGCTACAGTAGGCACAGTCAGCACAATGTCGTTCTATGTTGGCAGCAACGCGAACGTATCACTACGTGCTAACCTGTTCAGGTTCACTCGAATGCAGGGGTGGCCAACTTAATCCGAGATCTTCAGTCTAATTAAAGTCTATATGATTAATCAGTTTGCCAATTTATTTCGCAACCACACTAGAAATATACTCGTAGATCGGGGAATAAACATAAACACCTCGAGCTTGAACATTTTTTTTTTAATATGGAATGTTTAGTAATTGTAAACGCCAAAATTTTTGTTTACATTGCCTTAATTGACTAGGCTTATAGCCACTATTGACCAGTCAATCGCGATCGACTGGTTGATTACCTCTGTTCTAATGCATGTGCTATACTTACCTATGCAAGGACCGCCAACTATTCATCTTGTTATTCCATGGATGTTATGCTCCTACGACGATTAGGTTTGCACTAATAACTATGAAAACCATTTCATGCAGTCATATTACCTATGGGATAAATATTGTACTTTTACCTTTTTGAGCAGGTACTATAGATACACAAAGCTAATTAACACTATAATCAAGGTTATGCAGATATCAAAATCGATATCCCTTATGTGAAAATATCCATTATTTACTGAATTGATACTCTAAATGTGTATCAATTAGGTTTAATTTATTATAATAAAAGTTTTATTTCCACTTTCTCTTGGTACGTACAATCAAATCTCTTTATTCTAAGCCTGTACCATGGAGTTTTAGATACAGAAAAGCTTTAAAGGTCCTAAATTCGATTAATTCATCACCATATCCTTTGCAACTTATACTGTCACACATGCATAGAAATTGTAAAAAGTAATCCGATAAATTCCGATGTTAACGAAAACAGGCGGCGTGCACTGCAATCCGTTTCGATGGTGACTGGCCACGGTTTTATTTTATTTTGTCGCCATTCAAACGGACGAATGTCGGAAACATCGGAACTAACTTTCTGCAATGTGCACCACCCATTTCTATAAATTAACACCACTTTAACTGCAGAGACCACGTGTATTTTTTAAACAATATTTAATAAAAAGAATATACAAACAGTAAGCGTCTTATTGAACACAATTTTTCACAAAACTACTTATAAAGCATAATTGTGTCATAATAATATCTTCTTCATATGTATGAAGAGTAATATTTTCACCAGCCTATTTCAAAATCGGCTTAAGACAATCCTTTTTCAATATTCGTACACTTTTTGATTTAAAATCTAAGTTCTAAGATAAATCAGAAACCTAGTATAATTAGGTATTTACTGATTTATATATATAGCAATATATATAGAACGAGCTTGTACTACGCAATCCATTAAGTGAAGATGGAGCTTCCGTAGTCGAAGCATAAAAATTTAGATAGTAGGTATCAAGTTTTAAAGCCAGTCAATATTATGACGTGCAACATAATAAATGCCCATTCAAATTTAAACATAATATATCTCATATAAGGATTATAGGGTATAGATATATAGGAACTTAATTCAACTATCCCTTCAATGTCGGTATAACCGTCTTGCCTGTATATTTTTGGGTCGCAGCCACATCCAGAGCACTGAGTGACCTACTCTCACATAATCCGTTCGCATTTACTGATTGTACTTACAAGGCTCATGTTCTAACAGTCGCATTGCGGCTGACACGTTCATATCTTTCAACAATATACTTACCATTTCTAATTAAAAAGAATGAAACAGCATGGTTTGCTTTCTGTTAAATTATTATTTAAAGGTGGTAGAACCCTTTGTGGTTCGACTACGGTGGCACCACTGCCACAACAATTTTAAGCTTATAATAGTAGTGTTAAGCCCTGCTGTGTTCTGGTTGACGGGTGTGGTAAGGGACAAGGACACACTTATTCGAGGCATTCTAACTTAGTCCTCAAAGGTAGCAACGCATCTGTGACCAGTCTCAAGTTGATTGTAATAGGGTAGATTATGAGAGTAGACATGGGCAGCAGTCATCACTAACTAAGGTGGCTGCATGCTTGTTTACAAGTGGGAAATAATATTAAAAAAGGTTAAATATAATTATTTATGATGCTAATTATCTTCGAAATGGAAAGTGCCAGTTAAATAAATCAAGTCTATGAAAGAAAACTTGCCGACAATGTCCCACTCGCACAATAACATTAACATCAGTGCTGAATATCCCTCCCTGCAGAATCCCCGAGAAGAAAGTTCGTTTAAATCCATACAAATAAATGAAATTGAAAATTCAGTAAATTAATTAACTCAATCACAAAGATTGTTTGACTAAAGACGAGGATGTGTGTCTTGTTTGCTCGATCAACATAGAATTCAACTATGTAGATACCTAGGATCCTAATAATTTAATCACATTGGCTCTTATTCTTAACAAGTGAAATTTGTAGTATGTACATACATAGACACATGATAATCAGTATGTATTAAGAATTTTAGATACCCATAACTTGATTATTATTTAGGTTTTTAATGATAATAATATTTTTATCAAGCAAAAATATGTTCTCAAATAGTTAGTATTAGTTACTTTACATACGTGCCCCACCATATAATGTACTATTTTGTAGTGGGTACCTACTTATACTAAATATTTACTTAGCAGTGTATATATAAAAGGAACATAATGCGTCGATTGAGTCATATAAATATAAATAAATACTATAAATAACGAAGCAACAGTTGACAAGTATTGAATTCTGAAAACACATCCTTAAACTGAACTATGTACACTGCTTACCTACAACTATTCGTTACTATATTCAGATAAAGCAGTTGATGCAGTTTACAAACTACAGTTGTAACTTTAACAACCTAGATTGCTGTAGGTATAGGCTGAACATCGGGTCATTAATGATCAGGCGTGCTGCACCGGTACGTACAATCTTAATGAATTTATCTAACTTCATAAACAATGATTGCTCTGTGTTAGATAAGACCTGATTACTAAATACACACTAAATATTTTTCATTTCTAAATAAAAGTTAATATGGTCCTTTAAAGAAATTTAAAAATGCTTAACAGGGATCAAAATTACACCGTAATACAATATAATCATTATTAAAAATTGACGAAAACGTATAAAACTGCATGTTTCAAATATTTTTATTGAAACATTGTAAAGCGCTTTTAAATACTAAAGATAATATAATTTATAATACACATACCTAATACTAAATTTGTTCCCAGCCAAATCAACAGAATAATATTAGTCGAAGAGCAATGAGAAGAAAGTACGTTTTATCTTTTTCTATTAAAATAAAGATCAGGAACCATTTTTCAGATTATCAAAACTATCGAAACAATTTTGGCATGTGTCTTTTCTCGTCTGTTAATACACCACAATTTAAATTAGTAAACCTCACACACCTTTGGGCGACATGTGCGTACATATTTCTACTAACCTATTTATTCTGTAGGTGTTAATACCATACAGGTACGTGCAGATTAGCGTATATTATTTATTAATCTATTTAAATCCATCTATGGTTGACAACGACAATGCAGAAACTAATCGTTGTACGCCGGTAGAGCCGATGAAGTTTCCAGGTGGTGCGCTTCAATTGCGAATAGCAGCAATAGGGGAATGGGGAGGAATGTTGGAGCTTTAATGATCCGCAGCGCTGCACTGTAAAGTGCTCAGCTTTATGGGAATCAAATGCATTTAATATTCCGTTTTCAGTACCTACGAGTACTTTTGTACATTATTATATAAAACAAGACTTATAAGCATGCTTTATGTGTTTTGTTACTGATCCGCGGATTGTACCAAGGCTTTTATTTGAAAATAAAACTATCTACATATGCAAATGATTAATACTACCTGATCTATACCTACTCTTATGAGATGCGCAGGTAACTGATAAGGCGAATAATTATAAGTACAGTAACTCTTTGCCTCGACTCGACTTTATTTTTTATTTAGATAATACTACAAATTTATTTAGTACCTGCATTAAACTAGAATAATTATAATGTTTAGCTGAATAACAAATAAGATACAGTTATTTTCAGATTGTTACTTTATTAAGCTTTACAGACATTTAAGATATCCAGAGCTGAGGGGGAGTAGGTATAGCATCTTAATTGCTACAATTAAGATGCTTAGTTGCCAGAATTTTATGCTACTTTTGGACTCCTATCTCAATCAACGCCCAAATTTACCCAAATAACGCTTAAAAAAACGCATTCTACACTCATAGCCCCACACTAGGATTTTCTCCTGTGTCGTAGGTGCCATGGAAACACACAAAGATGAATACATAAACACCCAGACCCAGAACAGAAATCTAAACTCATCATTCAGATATCTGTCTGGCCGGGGATCGAACCCGGAACCCATTGCGCGTCAGACCGGTATGGTGACCGCTCCGCCACGCGGGTCGTAAAATATGTAAACTATTGATAGATCATCTAAATTAGTGTGACCATCAAGAGTATGTACCTATGCTTTTAAAGATCAGTACCAATAGTACCAGAGATACCGCAGTCTACGTCTTGTAAGCTGGCAATGAATTGATAAGAAGCTAACTTAGCCGTATAAACTACGATCGGTACTTTCAAAAGCGACTTCGAAATCTAGGTGTTACACAATTTAGGAAGCCTGTTCACTATATTCTAAGATGTACGAGCTGATAAAACTAAGATGAACTTTGCAGCGTTGTACGGTCTGCAGATCTGCGATTTTTGTAGCCTTATTTAAATCTGCTTAGTTTGTGCAATTCCTTGTTTCATTTCTTATTCGTAGCAAACTACCGTAATGATAGTTATCCCTTTTGCTTGAACGATGTAGGTACTTTGTGTTAAATTATGAGCATTAAGTACTAAATATATATTTTTAATTTACCGACTAACTGATAACGTCTAGCTTTAACTGGTGGGTCTGGAAACATGATTGAAGAAGGAGGCAAGAGCTAATTATGGAGGAAATACTTGTGATAGACTAAGTTAGTAAACGTTGCATAACTGCAATTTTAAAGGTACGGACGATTAATTTAAAGGTGTTAGAACCCTTTGTGGTTCGACTCCGGTGGCATCACCGCCACACCTATTTCTTCTAATTAAGCTTTGCTGAATTTTGGTCTGAAGGATGTGGGAAGGGAGACATACTTATCCGAGGCATTTCGACTAAAATCTCAGGGGTAGCAACTCATCTGTGGCCGACCTCAGGTAGGGCTGTGATCTTATCTGGGATTGATTACAGATATCCATGGGCGGCAGTGGCCACTTACCATCAGGTGGGCTGCATGCTCGTTTGCTACTTCCATAACGAAAAATATATCTACATATATGTGAGAACACATTTAACAACAAACATAACATAAAAATTATACAAAACCGTTTTCAGACATCAATAACGCACATTTTACCTTTCAATTACGCAATACAACGTCGCAATTTGCAATGATCGCTAATGTCCGCACCAGGCAGCACGTGCGACCGTTCCTAACACAATGATAACATACCCTTTGGATCCAAGTCCGTTATACGATCAAGTGGCAGCTTGCAGTCAGCTGTGACGCACAATACACTTATCTAAAGTAGCGTTCAGGATTGGTTCATTCGCTTTAATGTTCAAAAGAATGAATGTACGGTTCAAAGCTCATCTGAGAAGTATGAGTTGTCCTATCTTCAAGTTGTTGAAATGATGTCCCAAAAATATAATATGTACTATGTACTTAATACGAATTTAACTTGGAACTTAGAACTTTAGAAGTTACGTTATTTATATTAATAAATTATGGCGTGTATCACCTATGTATTTATTTATTAAAATTTTGATCTTTTATGATTGCCGTAAGCCAATTTAAAAAAAAAAATGGTATAGGTATATAGCAGATTTTTATGATATTACGTCACATAGTAACACGTTGATTTATGACCCACCCTAAATTAAGTATATCTTTATTTTCTACTTATTTTATCGTTCAATACAATATATTAAATTATTTGCTATCTTAAAGCACTAATTAACAAAACAGAACTTCGCGGCATACGACATACGACGTACGTTGCTAAACTTGTCAATTATTCAATTCAGAAGTTTGTTTACAGAACAATAAGTTTTGGCGAACTAAAGGCTGAGTGGTTCAGTAGCGTTCAACTTCCTTCTGTTTGTCTCAAACTTATTCAACGGGATTTAGCATCCATTCGACTAGATTCTAGGTAGAGAATTAAACCTATTGTCTGATTGTTTGTGTTAAATTTAGCCCAATTTGAAATGTAATGCAGTGGGGATTTAAAGACATTTTTGATTTTCATGTAATTACATTTCAATACTGGGTGTCTCGGCGTACTTGGTATCTCCTCAGAATCATTTGTTGATTCTTACAATTTTCTTGCGACATGATTTATTTTTCCACAATCAAAATTACATAAATAATTCTCGTTGCCCTCGTAACCATCTCATGTACCTAATTCCTAAATCCCATACATATGTAGTTATCAACTAAGATATTTGCATTTTTCGGAACTACCACGCCATCTGTCGACTCACTCGTACACCCTACCAAAGTTTTATCACGATCAGATCAATGGTTTTGGAATGAATAAAGGACAAACATACCTACAAACATTCTTTTTTATTTAAGTATATAGAATTTACATTACATACCTAAATATCGAGGTCGCATGAGCGCACAAGATGAAGTGATCGAATGAAATTGAATAATTTCTAGGAAAGAATTGTGTTTATTTCGATTACAACTTAATAAATATAATACATAATTAAGCATTTGTCAGTATATCGGGATGTAATTTAATAAAAGCATAGCAAATTTTTTTGTTTATGAATAGCGGTTAGTCACAATAGTGCTGTAAAAAAAAATACTTGTTTATATACAACACATGAATGTAGCATATTATAAACATTTTAAACACATGTTTCATCATGCTTTTCGTTGTTTAATAATCGATAAAAATAAAATTAGTGATGCAATATACAGGTCACGACATATACGGTGGCTTTACCACATGGGGTTTCAAATTAAATGCTTTGCCCGGTTTCTCGAAGAATACCTGCACAGGTTACGGGAAATATAAACACATCCCATATAATGATATGAAATTGCCGGCTTCCGAAAACAAAGGGCGTAATGTATGCAAATTTGCCACGTTTCCCTTCGAGCTATCTCATTCGCAAATTACTTAGCAAAAAATCGGACTTAGGTGCAGGAAAGGATGTGCTTCTTGTTTATTAGAAGGCCTTTTTAATATTGTTTTCTGTGAAAAGTATTTTAATAACAATATCATTATACTTTTTACATTAAAATACTTGGTAAAATCTGATTTTTTTTTTGGTATTCTTATATGTTTCATGTAAGTCTTAATTTTTTTCTATTGCACGTCTAAAACAGTACGTTTGTACATTTTGATTTATTAACAGTATTTTTGTATTTAGAGATGACGTCACATAGTTGACACAGTCGAATTAATAAATTATTTTCTTCACTCTAAATTTTTCTCAAACAATATTCCTTGCAACGCTGATTTCATTGAGTCGTTCTTAGAAATTGAGCATCGTGCGCTAAAAGCATTGAGTCCCAGTATACATTTTTCATGACTGCGGTCCAGCGACTCCTGAAATTATGTACCCCGCATAGATATGAGTGGATATGACGTCGTTTCCCCTAAAATTCTCTAGTCCAATGTCATAGACAAGGAGCGGGGTGTTCGAAAATGTTGCTTGATTTTTTTTCTTTTTTAAATATTTACCTACTCTGTTCAGTAGATAAATCTACATACGATAAGCAAGTTAACAACAATATATATATATATTTTCATTAAAGAACATCGAATTTCGAAATTGATACGTGTAAGGCGCAACTGCAATAGTATTTTTTGCTACGCTGCTTTTATACCTAGGTACGTTTACAATAAAGTAGTTTACGTCTCAGTTTACCAACGTACATAATATATGTATACCTAGGTACGTTTTGTCTACGGCTGACCCATTATTAAAAACTACGATTGATTCCATATACGGCTGACACATTATGGATCCAAACTATACACATTATGGATCCATTATGGTCGGACACAAAGGTTTCTGGGCATTCCTAGTCTAGGTAAACGTTTGCGAGGTACAATAATATTAATCTTAACGATGAAACCATTTCTGTAATCTGGGTATTTCTGTGTTTTCTTTTTATGTTCATGACACGATCATAACAATTAAATAAGGGATATTTATTAATGGGCTTTGCAGTCTAAATCGTTAAACATTTTTCAATCGTTGAACTCTTTAATCAATAAGTACACTTTATACATCTATATCAATAAATATTCACTGCAAATAGAAGATTAATATTTTAGCTAAACATACTTGACTACTAATTAATGTATTATATAAAAATGTATTCTGTTGACACATTTTTCATTGTGAGCTCTCGAGCTAGGAAGCTATATTCTCATGTCCCCGGAAGCTTTGTGGCGAAGCCAGACTCTTTCAAAAGCTTTTGTCAACGTCAAGTGTGAGTCGTGCGTATTGTACACGCGTTTCCTGTTGTCTTTTGATATCTATCGCCATGCAACTTTTATCTGTTTGCATGAACCGGAGTTTTTCATGTTTGATTACAGCTCATACATGAAAAACTCCGGTTTAGAAAATGAGTCTTATATTGAATGCGTTTTAAAAGTTTTCTTCATATCAAGACTATCTGTATGATGACACATGAAGGCAAGTACCTAAATATCTATTCCTGGAATACAATAAATTCTTCTTCTAAATTTCATTGTAGAAAAAAATTTAATTTGGAACTCTGCGTACCTTATATCGCGTGGTAAACATTATACGAAGCGAGTATATGTATAAGATATGGATTACATAACATTCATTTTAAAACTAAGTGACCGTTTAACTTAACCTCCATCGCCTATCTTTAAAGTCTTAAAAAGATGGTTTTGTTACATTAAACTCATACTAGGTAAATAAAGTACAAGTACTAGGTAAGTAAAGTATCGGAAAGTAGTCACCGTCGCCATAGACATTTTAATACCAAAGCGTGTTTCGAATGCATCGCCGGCATAGACGAATTATAATGCTTTTCTTGAAGAACATGGGGTTCTCATAGCGTTTCGGGAATACCTCTGGAGAAATTTATTACCATATTTTGCAAGTTGTATGATATATTTTGATTGTCTGTTTATCGGGTCTATCACAAGCACAAATATTAGAGACAAAATTAGCAATGCAAATGTGTATAAACTTATCAGCTATTGATACAATGGCATTCCAGGGCTTTGGAATATTCAGACGTATGTGAGATAACACGAACTTAAGTCGATAAATCAAATCCACATATCCTTGGTACAAAATTCGTTAGAACTTTTAAATGATCGTTTAAAGATATTGAAACACCATTCGCGGCAATCAAGCGGCGATAAATCTTCTTTCGTTCAGGATTTCAATTTGCATTTGTCGAGTTGCGTATTAATTACCATAGGATTAAAGATTTTCGATCGAGTTGTTGTTGACTTGAGATCCTTAGTGATATTAAGGACGCAAATGTTTAGATTTATTTGGGTACTTTTCGTAATTAACTTTTAATCGTAATCTTAGTAGTAACCGCCGTGCGACAAATAAATATTACTAATTTAGCTTTAGATATTTTTCAACATGTTACGTGGTGAGATTTTTAACAACTCATATTTTCTGTTCACAACTATTAATCAACCATAATATAGATAAAGGCCAAATTTCCCATACCTACATGTACGGTTCTAAATACCCTAATTATCGCCATTGGTCGCAAACATTCATGATACAGGTAAGGTCGCAAACAAATACTCACCTACTGATTCGGCCATCAGTGGCTTGAAACTGTACCTCTTATGCCACTGTCCCAAGATTGTAATTTCTAGCACATAACATCATTTATTTGAAAAAACTGTCCGTACTAGAAAAATATTACTTGTTTTAATGTTGAAGTAAATCATATTGAGAAAATATTTAAGACTTGCCAATAAAGTTCTCATAAATTCATGAAGGGTAACACTTAGTTAGCCAAAGTAGTGTAATGTAGCATAAGTCCTTTTCACTTGAAGCGGAGATCCGTGCCCATCAGTGGGTCGCGTCAACCCATTATTGTCCCGCTCCAGGGTACGAGGTTTCCTCACAGAGAAAGCTTTAGGTCGTACTCTACTGGGCTTGAGAACCTTTGAGAACTGTTTTACAAGAACGCTCAGGCGTGCAGGTTTCCTTAATATGTTTTCCTTTTCCATTAAGCAAGTGATTATTAATTACTAATAAGCACGTCATTTTTCATAAATCAGGGGTATGTGCCTGGGTTACGAACCTTGGACTGCCGATTTATTGGTCCAAAAATCGATTAAAACGATGTGTTGCACGCTCGTTTGCTATTCCAATAAAATATAAAGTGATCAACTGAAGTTATAAATCTATGACATATAATAAAATCGTCCACGTCAGTTCACGAACGCGGATCATGTGTCGGTCATGCGCAGTGAGTTCGATCGACATCAATCCCGTAACGAGATCGCTCGGGATGCTGTACATGTTACGTAAACGTCATGGTATCTTGTACTCCGATGCTTACATTATGTAAGTTCCCGTTATATAGCTCATAGAAGGTATGTTTAGTGGTAGTTCGAAGGTGGTAAAATTATTTGCGATTCGAATTCGCCCCCACACCTATTTCTGCCTAACAACAGCAGTGTTGAGTAGGTACTGCTGTGTTCCGGTCTGAAACTTATCGGTAAAGGACATACTTATCCGAGGCATTACAACTTAGCCCTTACGGGTAGCAAATCACCTGTAGCCGACTTTTAGGCAGAACCAGATGGACTGTGTGCTCGTTTGCTATTTAATTGTTATAAAAACATCTTCCATTAGTAAGGAGACTTGGCCTAGTTCCCACTGTTAGCGCTAGTACGTAAGACTCAGTAGACCTACGCTACGAAGTGGGCTTCTGCGCTTTTCCTGGATTTAATCACACATTCTACCATCATTTTCTACACTACCTCACACAGCACCCATAGGCCGGTTACAATGCGTACGTCAAGCCTAATTAAAATAGAAGAAAGATTTAAAACTTCGAGATATTAAACAAAGTCGCCGATTGACTTTTCCTTGCCGAAACCAATAAAAATAAGTAATAAAAGAGACAAAATTCCAATATGTAAAGTCGGATGACATTCAAAGGCACATTTTACTATCGTCATAAAATATTTAATAGATTTATTCTAGACCACATGTTGCAGTATCATAATGCAAACATATTAAGGTTCCATGTGGGAGACGGTACCTACTGAGCGTGGGAAGATAAGACAATTGTATTCAAAATCGCAATACATTACTTCTCCTACACTTTTCCTGGATTTAAATGAAACAAATCGATTGGAATTGATGCAAATGTCTCACTTAATGACGTCAGATTGGTTCTATATTGGAATATAGTAAAATAAGTGCGGTAAAGAGAAGACACATTTATTCATATGCTAATAACTAAATGTCAATGGTAAAACTATTTCTGTCTGACGACAGCAATGTTCAACTATGTATTCATGTATTGTATTCTCATTCGAAGAGCTCCGGCAAACACATAGTTACTGGTACATAGATTTAAATGAAAATATTATGAAAATGTGGCCAATACCTTTTTTATGATCTGTATGTAGTAAACGAGCATGCATCTCACCTGATGTTAAGTGGCCATTGCCGCCCATGGGCATCTGTAATCGACCTCAAATAAGATCACAGTCCTACTTGAGGTTGCTACTCGTAAGTACTAAGTTGTAAAACCTTGAATAAGTAGATATGTCTCCTACATACATTTTTGGATAACGAGAAGTATCACTGTGTCTAATACTGCGTAAATGTGCATCATAAAAATTATAGTCCAATAAAATAATATACGACGCCGATCTTTCCATGTAACATTATATAATTGTAAACGGAACCAGTTACGAATTATTGGCAACCCTCGTCTGATACCCGTTAAAAATATTGTCTTTTAGATAAACAGTAACCCTTTGATTGCCGAGGGCCGTGTTTAGAAGTTTCAAGGGCCCGAAGTTAATTTGTTGATAGAACTGATAAAACCTTCAGTTCGTCTCGCTAATTGAAAAAGTTAAACATTGAAATGTAAATTAGATGAAACTGGAAATTTGTAATGTCTTTGAATATTAACTATCTCGAAAGATTTTGATATTGAGAGTTCAGAATTTCAACTTCCGTGTTTTTTTATTATGGAGTTTTTGTTATTTGTTATTGCGATTGATTTAAATAGAGTGAGAATGAGTAGGTGTCACGAGAAATGCCGATATTATTTATGTGATAAAAACAATAAACGACTTCTATATTTTATGATAGTTATAACTAAAAACTGTATAAGGTCTGGAACTAGCATGCTTCGTTATGGGCGGTCACACTGTAAAACAAATATGTTAAACAAAGTGATGTAAAAAAGAAGTACGTATAAAAAATCCGGATGATCTTATATGGCCATCAAAGCTCAGAAAAACTGAATGTAAATAAAACAGAGTTCATCACAGATACAATGCACTTTAAATCAGAACATACCAACCAAATTAAAAGGCCCCCAAATTGACATTTTAGTGCAATACTGAAAACTGAAGTATGCATTCATCCTGTAATTGAAGCTCAAGTGTGCATGTTATGTCCGTATTATAAAACAAGAAGGACAAAAAAGACAAAAAGG
>DWNY01000624.1:0-15319 GCA_018250635.1 Telegonus apastus | reverse complement strand
GAACAGAAATCTAAACTCATCATTCAGATATCTGTCTGGCCGGGGATCGAACCCGGAACCTACTGCGCGTCAGACCGTTATGGTGACCGCTCCGCCACGCGGGTCGTCAGGTTATATGACCGGCTTCTTCATCTCTTGTGAAATTTTAATATGAGCATGCTTATTCTTATTGAAACATACTTATCCGAGGCGTTCCAACTTAGTCCTCAAGGGTAGCATTCATGTGTGGCCGACCTCAGGTGGGACTGAGGTCTTATCTACGATTGATTACAGATGTCCATGGGCGACAGTGGCTACTTACCATCAGGCGGGTTGCATGCTCGTTTGTTACTTCCATTACATAAAAAAATATTTGGTTTACAAACATTTATACCCTTAAAGGATAGGAGATTTCTCTTCACTTATGAAACGTAAGCGAGTAAAGATAAATAAAACCTCAACGAAACATATCTAATTCCTTATAACTTAGCAAATGGAATTCCCAGGAAATCTAGGAATGTACGGTCGCAGTTCCCGGAACATATTGGACACACTGAGCGAGTCCTTGTTTATCCCGGAGTGATGTATCTCATTCAATTAAACAACGCCGGGGCGTCTTCAGACTAAATTGAACCTTATTTTCTAAGAAAAAAGGGCGAGTCACATTTTGAGAAATATCTCTTTGAAGGAACTGAGAAAGTATGCACTACAAGAAATGGTTAAGGTTGTTCTGAAGTAGATACCTTACTAAAGTTTAAATGAAACGTTTACAGTCAAATCAGCTTGGAGACGTCATTGATTTTGTAGTAGTGTTAATTTGATTAGAAATAAAATCTAATTTAAATTTTAAGTGTCTGTTTGTAATGTCATAATAATAAATTTTACTAAATGCATTGAAAGTATACAGGGTACTTTAGCTACCTTCCAGTGAAAGTCCCGCTATAATCGGTCCAACCATTTAAGAGATTATCTCAGCCAAACAGACAAAAAAACAATTATATTTTTGGCCTAAAAGTTATTAAGCAAAAATAGAGTAGCGATGGTGCCAGAAACGAGCATTAAATTACCGTCGCTTGTATGTTACCGCCCTTAAAAGCATCAGAATTGTCGTTGAACCGAAGCCGGCCGCTACCTATCCCAAACCATTAGTCTATTATTCGGAACGTCAGTAATCTTGGTCAGGATTTAGTAATTACCTTTTCTTCTAAACTCGATAATTATTCAGAAATCACACCTTCTCAGCATACTAATCGCCGACGTCGCCCGCGCCGGTCTAACTAACCGCAAACAGTAAATTTACATCCACGCTGGCAGAATATTAAACGGTACGTTCTGCCTGATTAAACATCAAGACGGTACAGTGCTGGAGATAAGTAGCATCATCGTAAATAGTTGGAGCGTCTATGAAGATGTCGTTAAGGCTTGCATCGTATTTTATGTACGTTTCAACGTATTTAGCGGTTTTAACTTACTTAACCTATCTTTACAGATCAAGGAACATTCAGTGTTGCAGTCCTCGTTCCACCTTCAACGCCTCCTAGGATGCATATACCCTTAATATAAGCCTAAAAGGTGCACTGCTGAAATACAAACCTCACCTGATTGTCCCCTGGAAAATTTTTGCTCATAGCCTTAGTTACTGTCACGTGATTCTCCCCTGGAATTTTTAGATCATAGCCGTAGTTACTAGACAGTAACTACGGCTATGAATCAGGAGACCCTGATTCTCCCCTGGAATTTTTTGGTCATAGTCTTAGTCACCGTACTCAAGATGCATGGTGCTTACTGCAGTAGACATTGATGATACACATAAAAAAGCTGCGCTAGTCCTGGATTTTATCCCTTAATGTTCTCTTCCGACTACGAAAGACTGTGAGGTATTCAAGACCGACACGACACAAAGTAGCTTTGACCAACGCTCACGATGCAGCCAAACTTGTTGTGTGAACCGTACAAGAAGCCTTTGTACATACGTGTAAAGCTAGATCTAATGCACTTTGAGTGACTGATACCACTGCCAACAGATTACATAGTTGCTGAATTATATAATTAAGATACGGTGTCCAGCTTTATGGAGGTGTATTGAAAGTGGCAGATGCTGTGTGATGTCTGAGGGTAGCAATCATAAAATATAAACAAAATATAGAAGGATACATGAGAGATATATAAGAAAGGTTTTTTAATAAAATTAACATTGCAATCCAGCATATAGTCTATTTGATGATCGAGCAGGACTCTACTCTTATCAGGGTTGACTAGAGATGTTCAGTGGTGCGGCAGTGGACATTAGGAGGACTGCATGCTCATTATCTACTTCTATCATAGACTTATAAACTGCCGCCAGGCATTAGGCGAAAATAGGTGCAGTGGTGGTACCTTCGGAGCTGAAGAGTAAAGGTTTCTATCATCTTCAGTTACGATTAAGCAACAAAGGCATAATATTTCGTTGTCCGATATGAACACAGCAAATAACGCTAGAGCGCTGTTGTTGTGTTCCTTTGTTTTGTGCTGTCTTACCCTCAGGACTTCTCTTATATATTTTTTTACTTCGATGTATAATTTCAGTTTTCTTTTTTTTATTGCAGTCGCATTTCGACCTTTGTGCCGTGTCCACTTGTTATATTAAATCGTAGTAGTTATATTAAATCCATAAAATGTATTAATTAATGGTAGAAACGACAAAACATCTATATCTGAATATTTTCTTCACTAATTATAAAAACAAAAATCCTGACTGATATAAAATTAATTGATTGAAAAAATAAAAATAAGTACTAGTTCTACGAGCTCCATGCAATTTTTCTAGCTTTTATACAAATTTTTTTTAACCACAAACTATCCTACCATTTCAAAAAATAATAATAAATACTGCAATATAGTATGCAGTATAGCATAAATGTAACTGTAAATAAATAATTGCATTTTAGGACCAGACAGATTAAAATTTTATTTCATATGCAATGATAATACATAGATGAAGGTTCAATTAATTGTAAATTGGAGCTTCACTCAAACCCGGGAAGCTGTGCTCGCCGAAATGTTAATAATTTTAATTTTAATGGCATTATGCACTTCACAAGAGGTGAGGAAGTAATTTAAATTCAGTTAGAGTAAGCTCGGGCGACTTGCCGTGGCTCCTTTAATCTCATTAACTTTAATTTATTCCTTGGGATTATTTCTCCTTGGTCGCGTCCAATATTTCGTACCTCTAAGTGTTAGTTCGAAGATAATTATTACAGCAACTCCCTAATGGATGGCGCGGAGGGCCTTCGAGTTTTGAACGACTTATATTTTAATTGAAACTGTAGCCTATAAATAATGTTCGGATCTTTCCTAGGGTTGATGCTGTTTTAAAGACTCCATAATCTAATTCAATATTAACCTTCTTATACTCTTCAATATGGGGTTCAAAAGCAATGTAAACTGCTGCCAAGTTCTAGTGCAGAAGATGCAATAAAAAAAACTTACATGAAGCATTAAAACTCACTTTTTTATGTTATTGAAGTAGCAAACATGCTGGCAGCCCACCTAATTGTAAGTGACGCTGCCACCCATGGACATCTGTATTCAACCCCAGATAAAATCATATTCCTACCGGATGTCGACGACAGATGCGTCGCTACCTATGAGGACTACTTGGAACGTCTCGGATAAGTATTTTCAAGGATAACAAGCATCTGTGGACAATCTAAATAGGAGTGGATTCCAACCTAAATGGGTTCGATTCCTTAGATTTCAGGTGTCATAAATCAGATGGGTTAAATTTAAGTAATATTTCTAATACATTTGAATATATTGCCTATAACCAGCAGTGATCACTTAGCAGCGCGTGGGCTACTCATTAAATAAATTTATTTGAGAAGTAATGAAAGATATAAAATTTAGAGAGAGAGAATCGTACTTACGTAGGGCTTTCTCACTTTTGAGCAAAATCGAAAGAACTATTAATTTAGATATTAACATTAGGCTTGTGTTTTTTCTAAAGATAATCAGGTATCTCGAGTAAAGTTAATAGGAAAAGTTTGCTCAAGAGGTTTTCTCTTTTATTTATCTGTTTAGATACCTACACCCCTCTTTCAATAAAATGAAATTTCTACGGTCCACGGTGAGATGAGAAACCTATAGTAATTTTCAAATTAACACGATGCTATATAGAATTTGTCGATTGCTGTCACTGCACATCAGTCGTGAAACCTCGCCGGAGTCCTTATTGGTGGTTTGAAAACATCCCACATGGTTGGCCATTAACTCGTACCCCTTTCACCAATACCCAATGGAACAGCGTGGTCAAGTACGTTCCCCCAAGTTATGATGGAGGCTTGCAGCCGTCCTTGTTCGAAGAGACCCGTACCCAGTGAGACATAAAAAGGGTCGCCCTTTTAACCAGAACACAGCAGCACTAATATAAGACAGAAATAGGGATGTAGCCCTTAACCAACCACAAAAAGCTTCTACCTTCGTTAAAAACTGTAAAATACGAGCTAACTATAACACCTTTTAAATTAAATTGAAAATTGCGAACAATAAAGGGAATTAATATTTCACGGCCTATTATGACTGGTAGTTATTAAACTATAGCTGGAACAAAGGGTGTCGTACGTTCTCGTTTAATTTTAAAGCTAGGTATTTCTCTACCAATATTCTCACTCTATTTTAAATGATCCAATATCCATCTTACTTTCAGATATACATTTTGAGATATTCGCTTCTTACTTTACGCTAATATTTATGCTACGTTACGTAGCACTGATATGTATCGTAGCAGTACTACGTATCGTAGCATTGCTACGAGCGATGTACTTAGCGGTTTAAAATAGGGTCTATTTTTATAGCACTGAAGTAGAAAAGTAACCACTGGCGCCCATGGACATTTGTTATCAATCCCAGATAAGACCAATAATGTGAGACAAACCTGAGGATGGTCAGTAATGCGTTGCTACCACTGATGTCTAAGATGGAACGTACCGGTTAAGTATGCCTTCCTTACCATACCCTTCACACCAGAACAAAGCAGCACTTCACATTGCTGTTATTAGACATAAATAAGTTTGGCGGTGGTGCCGCCGGAGTCGAACCACAAAGGATTGTAGTACCACCTTCATTCTTTGACATTGGAGCTCGATTTCCAGGCTCTGATTTTTTATTATTACTTTAACGGTAATTTATTATACTTAAGAGGATCTTAAGGAAAATAAATAAATAAACGCATTGTACTCTCATAGCTCCACAGTAGGATTTTCTCTTATGTCATGCCATGAACACACAAACACGTAAACACTCAGAACGGAATCCTAAATTCATCATTCCGATTAGATATCTGTCTGGCCGGGGATCGAACCCGAAACCAATTGCGTGTCAGAACGGTCAGTCCAATGCGCCACGCGGGTCGCCGCAGGAAAAGTCCTCTAGGATGCATGAAGTATACACCCACTTAGTGATCGTGGTGGACTATGGCCAATACAAATCAACAGACCCAAACACAAACAGTACTTATACTTGCACGAATGTTACGCCCTTAGGGATTGCACGCCACCGCTAAATTACGATTCACTACAATTACTATACGTTAATAATATAATGACCTAATATGTAGTAAATTTTTATTTGGGTTCTACGAGTAAGTAAATAGTAACCACACTTGACGTTCAATTTCAGAGAAGATAATGTAATCTGTGTAATTAAATAAAGATCTACATTAAACGAGCAATTCTTATATATTTTTATGTAATTGGATTCTCCGAAACGGCTCTTACGATTTTTATGATTTTTTGTATTTAGATAGTCTTTACTATTTAAATTGAGTTAGGTAAGTGTCATCTTGCGCCGTATACATATTAAAAATGCATGGCATGTGTTACTGAATTAAGAAGCGTTAGTATTAACACAATGTATGCAATATAAACTGTTCGAAAAAAAATAGCGAGCCCGAGCTCCGAGCGAAGTTTTGTGCCCAACAACACATACATGAATACACACATAATTAATCGAGATTATTTTTAATTACTGTGTCAATAAAATAAAGTGTGAAAACACTGCATCTTATAAAGTGATTACAATAAAACTTGTCTAATTCGCCCAATGTCTAAGTCTCTCAGGCCATGAGCATGTTTGCGCGCTCGTTTGTATTTTACAATTGAATTAGTTATTGAATAAGCTATTTTGTTGATCCTGCGATTTCTTTTAGAGAGCACGTACAAGGTTACTTTCATTTATCATACATCTGCTTTTGTAACTTTTACCAAATACTACAAATTTACTCGAACTAGGATTCTAACTGAATTTTGAAAAACGTAGAACAGCGTCTCATAAAGGGATTACTGTATATACGACTAGCATCTAGGTTTGTTTAGAAATCGCCCCTAAAGACGTGCGCGTGATTGCGCGCCACCGCGTGATTACGATTCATTGACTCTTGTAAATCGTTAATTCATTATGGACTAAACATGATTGGCTTTCTTAACTACTAAGTAATCCATTTCACACTTTTGTTATAAGAACTTGTTGTTTACATTATAAAGAATACAGGTTTTTCACGGTGTTTAATAAAAGCGGTGGATAAAATTACGAGACATTTTAAAGTGTTAATCAACATTATCTTTAGAGGAACTACGTCAGAATTAAAAGACTCTCGGGCTCTTGTATTAATAAAAGCGCGTCTCATAAAGAGATTACAAGAAAAACATGTGTACAGCCAGTATCTAGGTTTGTTTAGGCACGGTCCCTGAGGACGTGCGCGTGATTGCGCGCCACCGCGAGATTACGATTCATTTACATACAAATGCGGACCCCTAAGTTTGAATGGCGGCGGTCGGCTGTTGTTCTAGCAAAAAGCGGGGCTTAATTCGTACAACAATAACTGGGCGGGTTGATTAAGGTCACTGGCTTTGCCGGACTTACGCTCCTTATGTCGCTTTCAGATGTTAATGGCTCAGCTTTTCTTTGTGGGATGACAATTATTTAGTTTAATGGATTAGCTTTTAGGTGGCGTTTATTAGACAATAACGGTTTTGGGAATGTCTTCCAGTGGTTGTCAAATATTATAATTTTTGTCGTCGAATGTTTATATATTTATTTGTATGAACGCATGTCGCTTCCCTGTGAAGTGATCTATCTTAATAGACCGTAAAACCTGGTTCAGACGAAAGTATTTTTTTTCAAATATTTTAATATTACACATAACTTAGATAACAACAACTGTGACATAATGTCAGAAACTCCAATTTACTTGTTCAAAACAGACTGTCAAACGCGCACGTATTTTTTTTTCAACTTTTCATTCCTAATTCGTGTTGGAATGTCTGTCAGATGCAACGCGGCTGAACCTAATTTATTGTTAAAACTTCCTCGGGCGGACCTCGGAATTATTTCAATAACAATCGCATAAAACCTTAAACTGCCTCGCGAGCTTCGAGCTTTCAAGCTTTTGTCCGCGGGACGCCCGTTCGAACTTCCTAAACTATGCGCTGACTTTATACTGCCGTTCTTCCTTTATGTATTCAGGCTAGTTGTATATACAGGAATGAATTAGCACATTACATGGACCTATAAATCCATCCATCATCCTGCTGGACATAGGTCTAATGGAGGTTTTTGCCAATACTCATCGCGCTTAGCAAGCAAGTTAGTGATCGCACTAGGTACTGATGTTACTCCGTAAGACGTTATTAGCCGCCTCCGATTCACGTGTAACACTACAAGGAATTATTAATTCTAGTGGACCCGCCGCAATGATGGAAATCTAACCATTATTTAAAAAATGGAAACTAAAATTAAACATCTAAATCAAAAACTTTTATTACATGTCTGTGCATTAGAAAAAAGTCCCATTATAGGAAAATTGAAGTTTAGTTGATCAAGCAGCATTTAAAAAAAATAATACATTTTTTGACATAGACAAGTCTTTAATTGTCACTATTGTTGTCAGTAATCGTAATGCTCGGAAGTAACAACGCGTCGGTGATTGTCTTCGGATAAAAACCATATGTCTATAGCAACCACTTACCATCTGGGTCTACCTGTTGATAAGTGATCATTGTTACATATACATGCCGTTTGCTATTCAATTTTATTTAACAAAACCTACATATACCTCTAGCTACCTATATATACTTAGCGCACATAGCCCCGCGGCTTGCATAAATCTCAATCGATCTACGAAGTTAAGCAACGTCGGTGGACGGATGGGTGACCGCTAGTGGCAAAATTCCATGCGCGCTTACGTGCTTCGGTGGGCATGTTAAGCCGTCGTTCCCGATTATCATTGGACAGCGTCCGAAAAACCTCGTAGGAGACCTTATGGACGGCTTGAAACCCGTACCCCCTTCACCTATACTCATTGGGGCAGCGTGGTGGAGTACGCTCCAAGCCTCCCCCAGTTGTGGGAAGAGATCCATGCCCAGCAGTGGGACTAACTCGTACACTCGTAACTCGACACGTAACTCGCATTATATTTAGATCTACTGGAACCTTTTTCAAAAGATTCACAGAGAGACGTCCAGTATTATTTGATTACCAGGAAATCCCGGGGGCCACTTCGTCGCCGCCGACATATTTGCGATTATAGCTTTCATTTTTTACGCCGGACCTGTCATTTTTCACCTCGACTTTCCGAAACCCGCAAATAGTGGCTCTAAGCTAAAAATAGTAGCTTTTAGGAGTTCCTTTCGACATTTATTGCGGTCAATTTTCTTCTTATGATGGATATTACTTTGGAGTTGCAATTTTTAGTTTTATTTGTTAACTTTCTGATTTTTCAATTTGTTATCTTATTGCTAATATAGTTTACGATATTTGCAAATTATGTGCATATAGGTGCAACAGTGACGGTACAAATAAATACTCTTGGAAACATTTCAATACAATTTTAGACCGGTGCGTTTCTCGCGATGTTTTAATTAATTAACTTATTAATGTTTTAAAAGTAAATTCTTAAAAAAAACAATATCTCCAAAATGTCGCCTATATAATTTCCATTACTAGTTTATTCAAACAAATAATATACAATTTGTATCAAAGTTAAATCAACGAAGTTTCATAAATCAGACTTCGTTGTATATAAAGTTCGCTCGTATTCTGTGAAAATACACACGCATGTCGGTATATGGGATCGTTTTTGTGTATCATCCGTTTGTTCACCCCTCTGTCCGCAGTCACTTAGCTTGTCCGTGGGCCAGCGGGGGTCGTAATTAAAAGAAAAATAAGCGCTATTCATAAACGTCCAACGGAATAGCGCCGTTGCGGCATTATATTAGAACCAACAACATTGGACCTACCCTGCCTTCCGCGATCAACACAAAACAGGCGGCTCGAGTGTAACACCGTACAACACCAGAGGCCTATATAATTTGGTTAGGGAAGCTTTATCACGGATGCCGCTTAATCTAGCTCTTAGAAGGAAGGTAAGGTTTACTTTACGTTGGTTGATTAAGTGGTCAACGCGATCTTACTGGAGACACTTATGACCGCAACTAAGGCTCTCTAATGAATGGGCGTATAAAGAATGATTATTGCGTACATTGATTTATGTTATGGCTGCCCACAGATTTAGTGAGCTCCGGAAATGGTTGCGGGAAGCCGGCGAGATTATAAAAACAGGGTGTTAGTTGGACGAATTTATGGGGAATAGGCTTTTAGCCAATGTCCACTTTTGAAGAATGAATTTTCGAAAATGTGTGGATTTAAGACTAATATTTTTGTGTTATACGTTATTGTATTTAATAGGCAGTTACGATATAAATCTCATTAATTGTTGTCAAGAGTGTCAAAGTACGTTGTAGGTATAAAAGTAATTTTTCTGTCCTTCGGGAATAGTATCTATTTTCGGGATGAATGGTACTCTATGTTCTTTTCTGGACCCTTGGCAATCTGTATGCAAAATTTCATAATGATCTGTTGAGTACTTAAGGCCTGAAAGCGTAACAACAAACAAACTCACACGCATTAATAATCATTAGGATTTACAAAAAACTATTGTAGTACAAAAAACGCTACTTATTTACGCCAATTACGCTCAACTGCTATTTCAAATATAAAATACACAGACAAGTTCGCTTTGTAACACGAATCATTCGCAAAGCATTCAATATGAAGTCAAAGGCGGAAGAACACACAAATTGTACCAATTTACGGCAATAAATATCTACGTTCATAAAACGATGGCGAACCTTTGACAACCTTTCCATCCGTTCCGTTTCGAGCCCCTAACTACTCCATAAGTTGAAAAGTTTAAGGACGATCGCTATTCAATACGTTCGGTACTTTCAATATCTTGCATAGCATATCAACATAAGGTTTAAAATCCATTGCAGTCTGTCTAGGGTTGCCACCCGTACTTTTATAATGTATAGTGTATTTTAGTTAATGTGCTGTATTTTATTGCGTTATAATATTTATTATAGACAAGTGCAACACTTACTCTGTGTTAATATGAAACCAAATTTCGCTAATACGTACAATTAAATTATTTCAGCAATTAGAGAAACTTAGAAAAATTAATCATAAAACGCCAAACGAAAAGTAACAAGTAGATACAGAAATATAAATTACAATTAAAAAAAAAACCTTTTTTTCCTGAAGTTCCCAAAGCGTATCTACTATATATTTACTAAAAAACGGTGACAACCCTAAGTGGTGCTCCAGTTAATATAACCTTGCATATTGAATATTCGGTGTTTGCTCCCTGTTTGCTCGCAATTCGATTTTTACAATATCTAGCTGCTGTTCAATGCTATGTGTATGGCGGTCGTAACATACCAGCTTTATTTTCACCGTTCAATGCAAACGATTCTTGAATGTACGATTAGTTCGATATTGTACGTTAAAATGTACCGTAAATAATCTTAAAGAATTGCATTTAAAAGCACAGTTTTGTTGATCTCAACTCATTCAAATTAAGCAACGTCGGACGCGGTCATGAGTTGGACGGGTGACTGCCAGTGGCTCAACATACGCGCATTCATAATGGACACGTAAAATAGTGGGTCCCAGTTACTAGAAATAGGTAACAAACAGTTAAACGTTGCCGGAGGTTTTATAGGCGGTCTGAAAAGCCGCTTGAAAACAACACTGCTCCAAAGTGGAGCGACGTGATAGAGTATGTATCGCCACTGTCCCACTGCTGGGCACGGGTCTCCTCTCAGATTGAGAGGGCTTTTAGGCCATAGACCACCGTGCTGGCCAAGTGCGAATTGATAGACTTCACACACCTTTGAGAACTTTTTTTTATTTTAAAAAACTCTCAGGTGTACAGGTTTCCTCACGATGTTTCCTTCACCGTTAAAGCAAGTAATCATTAAATTTTAATACGCACATAACTTCGAAAAGTCAGGGGTGCGTGCCTGAGATTTAAACATCGGACCCCCCGATTGAGAGGCCGAGTTTCAGCCATTAGGCTATCGCTGCTTGGTACCACTAGGCCATCACGGCTAGCATCTAAAATGACAGGTCTTCCGTAGTTGCGGGAAGAAAATGTTCCCAGCAGTGGGACATAAAAATTGCATCTGTAATATTTTAAAATCGGACAATTCTTACATTTTAAAATAATCTTAGTCTTATTTTAATTATCTTCAACAGAAACACTTAAGACTTTTAAGCAGTTAACTAGTCCATTACCTTGGACAATTGATAGGCATTTAAATTTCAAATTAACTTGTAACACAAGACACGTCAACAGGTGTATTTCATTACAATAACTTAATGACCCCAATAACTGTAAGCGCCGGCCGCCCGTAAAGGGGCGAGTTATTAACGCATAAATCTTAAACCCACCCAATGTCCATAAAACAGGCCTAGCAAAGTTCATTTTGATATTGTTTTGTTCTTTGCTATTGTATTGGTTCTGTTTTAGTTCTGCTAAAATATACGTATTGACTTTAAAATATCGCTCAATACTGATGTTATTGTTTTGTTTGGTTTTACTGTTGTGAAATTGAAGTAAAAAAGTTGTGTGCGTCAAACTTTCGCGCTGTTTCGCACAAACACATTATACACTATTTGTTTAATCATTTACATTTGAAACGTATTCTTCATTTCGTTGTCGTTCGTTCTTCAATCGACTTCGTTAAATTTAATGTTTTATGTTCCTATAATGTCTGCTATAATTTTTATATTTAAGATAGTCCAAATAAATTAATAATTATTTTCCCTGTAGACTAGTGAAAAATGACCCTTAGCTTTAATAACAATATGATAGCTGTATCAGTATTTATAATAAGAATGTAACTCGCGCTCGCTGTCTTTGTCTTCAAAATCAGTTGGCACAAAAACTACTGTATGGGATATAAGGGAATGCAGATTTGTTTACAGTACGTATCTTAACTTAAAATTTAGGCTTTATGTAATTAAAATGTATGCGCCCCATCAAAAGTTATTACAATTTAAAAATGAGAAGTAACTTTTCTTACATCGAATACGTACGTGAACGTAATAGTTCTACCGTAATGGTCTAGATGGCGTTATTGTACAAACAACGCGGCGAAACTCACGGGCGAGCGTCTAAAATGGGATGAAAACGTTCGCCTGGTCAGCTAGTCTATATTAATACGTGAAGCGAAAATTTGCGGAACCATTTTTCGAATATTGCGCGATCTGCGGAGTACGAGATTAGGCATACGTGAAAGTTCATAACGAGAAAGGGGCGGGAAGGGATAATATTTTTGTATAATAACTGTTACAACTATGTTAAATTAAAGGAAATAAAACATTAATTGTTTACATTACTGACAACAATACTGATCATGTAAAACACATATTTATGATCAACTGTGACAGATGTCTATGTAAAATATGCGTAATTGATTTTAAATGCAGCTGAGAAAACTAAATATGATTTATTTATAAATAAAGTTTTCCTAATGAACAGACGAAATACTTTATTTCTCTTTGGATGTATCAACTATACTTCATTTTAATATTTTAACATGTTACGAGTACTCACGATACGTTTCTTAATTTTGCCGATATATCGTCCCAATTGCATGTTTAAAATCAAGTTTAGTTTTCATTTACTTTTAATTATCGTCAAATTTTGACCATTGCAGCGGGTCCACTAGTTGATAATATCTGGATAACTGACACTGTTTTGTATATTCCAGGTACATTACAAATCGTGAAGAGTGAGGAAGGAGACCAGGGCAAGCTGGAGTGCGTCGCCGAGAACGCCATCGGTACCGAGTTCTCGAAACCTACCTCGTTATACGTTAAGAGTGAGTACTAATCTTGAAATATTTTATTGTTGAAAATAATCATCTTTTCAATATACATATTTTCAATAATACAATGAATTGTATTGTTGAACAGATTTATATTATACACTTTATACAGTTGCTGGCTGTTCGTTTGAATAAATCTTTCCGTTGGGTATATTTAAATTAGTGGATCAATATTTTTTTGGATTCACAGCGTTATGAATTTGGAATTTGTTCAAAAGTGAAATAAAAAAATGATATTATAATCGTCTGAATAATCGTCTGTAGCTAAATAATTGGTATAAAATACGATATTATGTGCAACGAAATAACGTAATATATGCGAGAAATTTAATATTACTTAATAAAATGGAAGTTTTAAAAAAAAAACATGTCAAAATGAATCATATAAGTTCAAAGACTGTCACACAAAACTGTCACAAAAAATAACAAATTATTGCATTGTCATCCCAACTACATACAAATTTCCATTCTTATACGACGATTAGAAGTATTGTTGTATTATTTATTTTTTGGCGTGGTTGATTTACTTGAAAATTCCAATTCATGTTTATCATGTTTTTTTACCCGATTGCGTCAGAAGGAGGGTAGTGTTTTTCGAACGTATGTATGTATGTGGGTATGATGTTCATTTCTTTGGCACGCCCCACAGCCCAAACTGCTTGACGGATCTTAACATAATATATAAGGTGTCGTTAGAATCGTGTCAGTTGTCATAGTAACATAGGCTATACATTTTTTAACATAGCACTAGCAAACGGAGAAAAAAGGGGGAAGGAACGAAATATACAAATTTCTATCCTAACAATAGTGGTATCAAAGTCAATTCATTTTATACATTCGGGTTTTTTGTTTTTAAGATTATTCTCTAGTCCAGAAAATATCGTTGTCCACGTGAAAATTCAACACAATTTTATAATATCCTAGTGTAAAGTGGTGAACGAGCTCGATCATTAGGCGATTGGACCGCGGCGCCTCGGACCGCCTTTGATGCGGTGCCCTTTGAAGGGAAACGTTTTGATTTCGTGTTTAGAAGATACCTTTACGGAAATTCGTGGATATTTATAGACCTTTCCTAGAAAGGGTTTGTGACTGTACTACGCAGTTTAAGTTTGGCAAACGAGCGCGTTGTTTGCCATGATAAGAATCCCTATCGTTAAAGAACCTGAAGCCTCCTGAACTTTTACCTGAGGACTATCATAGAAGCGCTACTGAGGACTAAAATAGTCTCATATATAATCCAGCCAGCAACAGCACCGTTCCACAAAAACCAACTTCAGGCCAGACAAATGTGACGGTGGTACTACCCCTTTCCTTCTCTTCCCGTCGAACATATCTTTAAATTCTGTTTGTTGACGAAATAGATTGATAGCTTCAAACGCATGGTCAGCGTTTGATTCTCGGCCAGGTAATCTTAGTGATAAAAGTCTGACCTGCGTCAGCCTGACCAGCCTTTGACACCTTTCGGATATCGATATTATTAGAGTATAAAAAGCGAAACATTAATCAATCGAATCGAAAGTCGACCAACTTGACGATTGTCATTCAAAAGGTAAAGTGACCAATTTAGCGCTTTTCTCATTTGGACGTTTTTAAGTGTAAGTCGTAAGAGTGACGTAGGTAATTCTGAATTTAATCAACTACGTATCAGTCTTCTTAACAGGTTTAACTCCGTGAGAGTGACTTTAGTATATAGACTAAGGCCTAAATCCAGGCCAGGCGTTCCTGTTACGCTAATTATACAACCCTTATCTTTTGGCCCAACGTCGCCAAGGTTAGTGTTTGCTAGCGTTATTAACGTGTATACGTTGTTCTAACTAGGCCACCTAGATTTTATAACGTCGGTTTTGGATTATTTTCACGACGACCCGCGAGGCGAAGCGGTCACCGTACTAGTCTGACTCGCTATGGGTTCGCTATCTGAATAATGAATTTAGATTTCTGTTCTGGCTCTTGGTGTTCATGTGTCCATGGCATCCACAGCACAGGAATATCCTAGTGTGAGGCTTTATGGGTGTAAAAAGTATATAAAGTTAATGTATTAAGTAATGTATAATATGAACTTTCTAAACGTAGCTCCGTCTACGTATGGCTTAATGATATTTTCACCACAGAAATACATAATATTATGAAGT
>DWNY01000623.1:0-15323 GCA_018250635.1 Telegonus apastus | reverse complement strand
GTGGCAGTCTAATGGTTGATACTCGGCCTCTCAATCAGGGGTCCGAGGTTCAAATCCCAACCTCTGACTTTTCGAAGTTATGAACGTATTAGAAATTAATTATCACTTGCTTTAACGGTGACGAAATACATCGTGAGGAAACCTGCAAAACTGCGATCCAGAACCTATTCTATAAAAAAAGTTCTCAAAGGTGTGAAGTGGGCACAGTGGTGCAATAATTCGTTGAAGACGAATTTGGGTCTACTTAATTCTTTTGTTTGTGACCAGCAAAAGAAAACAAACACTCCTATTAAGCAAATTATCCTAACTTTCTCTTTATTCTTTCATTTAAGAAGTCCGCTGTAAAGATCACTTATTCAAAACTTTTCCTTGAATCTCATTCAAATGAATCTACTTCTCGTCAAGATACAAGTTACCTTTATTTACAAAACGAGGGGAAAGCAACGTCCGTTCATTGTTTAAAAGTAAAGTAATAATGAATCAAGTCAAAGTTGATGATAAGGCAAGATCGCGCCAAGTGGCTATACAGATGTTGCAATGGATGATGGCACGGGCGATGGTGAAATTTGGGTCTTATGTCTTTAAACCTAAGGTTCAGGTGACGTGCTTTCACGATTGCAACAATGTTTGATATTTTCACTAAGCGTTTCAGCTGGATGGTATTTATTTTCCTTAGTTCCTTCCCTAAAAGGATAAAGTAACGTTATAAATTTACTCACTTGTCTTTTCTGTTTGTGACGGTAGTTTTTCAGAAAGAGGTAGGTATCAGGATAACTTTATATTATATCATTATGTTAAACGTAATATGGTCTTTAAAATTAAAATAAATATTAAGAAATGATTGCTAAAATTTTACGATTGAACCCATCATTTGCGGTTGAACCATCATCAGAATGTGTGTTGGGTTCTCAGGCCTTTTCTGTAATCAATACGTAAATCTAACCTAACAGGAACTTATCGATTCAGTCAAACCATCTAGTAATAAAGGATACAAATCCACATTTAGTTAACAATGCTGGTTCTTAGTTTTGTAATGCATGTAAGCCATGAATTCAAGCATAAAGTAACCTTTGAATTTATGTTTTTAAACGTTACAACATTTTTATTTGCGTTAGTTCACGTCTATTAGTTGATACTTAATATGATAATAAGACTTTTTTTCTTCTGGTTGATCGTCGACCATAATATATTTTTTATTATTGTTATAACCCCATCAATAGCTACGAAAAGAAAAACAATATCAGTTGAAAATTAAAAATAGAAAAGTACTGAATTGATTTGTCTTTTCATGTTCATATACGAGATTTCAAAAAACTTAAAATGTTGACAAGATTCGAACAAAAACCCTAAATATTAATTATATGTATGTAACATGAGTTAGTTTACTTCGTAGATATAACTTTCAGTGTGTACCATCAAATAAACAAACGCTTTCTACACTCATAGCTCTACAGGAGGATTTTCTCCTGTGTCGTAGGCGCAATGGACACACACGAATACACAAACACCCAGACCCAGAGCAGAAATCTAAATTCATCATTCAGATATCTGTCTGGGATCGAACCCGTCACCCACTGCGTGTCAGGCCAGTATGGTGACCGCTCCGCCACGCGGGTCGTCACACCTCTATAACTAGGTAATTTCACTAAAATTTGTCTCAACGCGCTATTACGTACCGCAAACACAGTTAAGTGTTTATATCCCGCTCGTGTCGAACAATTTTGAAGCACATTTACCCCATTTCCTGATTTTGAGAGCACTGTTATGTGCTGTAATTGCACTGAATACGCGAATGTTCATTTAATATGGCTTTGAAGATTTCAATGGGTTTAATTGAGAATTTGCTAACATTAGGCAGTATTGTGTGTTGTTGAGCGTGTTGTTTTCAGAACACATTTTAAAATCTGTTTTGGGTCATATTTAGGCCTATAGTTGTCTGTTTGGTTAAAATTTTAACATACTTAGAAGTGGACTTATTAAGTTATTAAGTGAAGTTGGCGTGTAGAATACAAGATATTTATGTAATTAAAACTCTTTGTGAATTACCAAATAAACCAATGTAATTAAAACATAACTTGTAACAAACTAAGTCTCGCTACTCAGTTTTTCTACCATAAAACTTGTGAGAACTATGTAATACCAAGTCGGTTAATTTATTCAGTCCCTACTTAAGGGACCTTCTTAAGTTATAGCGTAATTAGCTAACCTAACAACATCTTATAGTGACCATATCAATATTAAATATCTTTTAAGTTTTAAATAAGTAGATTGACTTGACCATCGCATGAAAACAAATTGTATTTCACAAGTTATACCTACATATTTTATTAATATATGTAGATTGTTAATTGAGACGGTGAAGTCAATCTATCACTTGAACTGCTCGTTTAAATTGAATGAAATTTGAAATATACCGCGTTTATACAAAATCTATTTGGTTACTGAACATTTAGATTTCTAGTTTTATCCACAACGAAGTTATAGGGGGGGTCGAAAATGGCCTGAAGTGCTTCGACAAAAGGATGGTAGGCCGTGCCGTTTTTTGCTCGACTTAGCGGGGGCACTGCCGTGCCCCCAGATACTCGAATGTTCCGAAAAACTTAACTAAAGGTAACTACGAATTTGGAAAAAAGTGTGAAGGATATATCTAGTAGATACTAGGGCGTGTTTTGCATGATTTCCTTCTTGTAGATTAATTAATTATGATTGTACTTATAATATTTGTAAGAGGTATTATGATAATATTCAAATGAACAAGTAAAATGCAGTTGTCCTTAACATAGTCAGTAAATATTTAATTTAGTTCAACCGCATAAAACTTCTATTACATAACAAAATGTTTCATGCTTTCTCTAATTTTATCTGGCCAGTTGACTTACCAAATACGAGTATATGTGTTAATCTCGTTATTATACTGAGTTTCACATATGTAACGATATCTACATAACTGGTTATTACACTCGTCTTTCCTTTTTCTAGATCTACATAATGCGTTATTGTAATCTATTAAGGAATAGGTACCAAACGATATGCACGAACAATAGGGAGAAATTAATTTTTTTTATGTAAAATAACTCGTAACTACTAAAGCATAATTTCATTTCATTCATTAGCTACAACTTTTGCGTATTATAAAGTACTTCTCAGCATTATCATGATAATGTTGTACGGTTGAGATTTTATTAGATATCATACTTAATTGATATTTTATTGTAGTTACAAAACGTACTTTTGAAGTAACAAACAAGCATACACTGCAATTTAAGTTCATTACTTAGGTATCCAACTATTAAAATTACTTCTGTATTTAGGTACCAACTATTACAGTTGCGCACTATGACTAAAATATTATACATATTATAAATTGCGACCTGTGGATCGGTGCAAACTAAAAGCAAAACTATAGCACACGTGTGATCTTTTTTTATTTTATTGGAAAATTAAAAAAGTGAACGACTCTGCAGTCACCTGTTGATAAGTGGTCAGTGCCGCCCAAGAACACCTGTGACGGTATAAACCAGGTTCTACCTGAAACCATCGTCGGAAGTCACTCTTGAGGACTAAATCATGCGGCATAACTGCTTCACTTGTATTCGCTACTTTACCTCTCGGAAGTTATCCAAACTCGAAAGGGTTTGATAACATGATTGTTACCTAATAATAGATAAAAACGGGATTGGTAGAACCAGCTGTGGTTTGATTACGTTGGTATCATTGCCACAAGTGCCGCACCTTTTCCTACCGTATTATATGCTATTTATGCTACTGTTTTATTTTAAAAATGATATAAGTATTTTAAAGCGTCACAACTATGTATGTTTTAGGTATGAAGACGCAATCTTTTCGTCTCATGGTTGGTTCTAAATTTCGAAGTAATTCGGAATAATAGTTACAAAGGCTACAGTATTCACCTACAAACATGTTGCTACTATATAATATATAGCTGCACGTGCTATCCTAAACATGTGACCATGTGACATTACTTTTTCCACACGATACCACAACGTATTGAATGTTTTATAAACCATAGTTTATAAAACATATAACATCAGTCACGTGATTCTGTGGCCACAGGTTAACGTGAACGAATCACGTGGTTGCACATTCGATGGATATTGCGAAAAGTGACTGAGACGATCATAGATGTTACTGTGCTGAACCCACGGCTTCGCCGGAAATCGGTGCATCACAAAGTTTTCAGAAATAATTTGGACGTACGTACGTAGATTTATATATGTAATACGTGAATAATGTGCCTAATTATGATTTTCCAACAACTTTGTAGTTTACACTGCTGATGGAAGAAACACGGAAGCTACGACGTTCTTGCTTTCAGAATCAGGTTGGGACGCCTATCGGGGACATGGCCGACCGCCGCAAAAACCATCACAATGTATATCGAAATCTAACAGAATAGGCATGGTGGCGGCTCAGCCTTATTTTACCAATTTTATCGACTGCACTTTAATAAACATAACTACAGTAAGACACGTGGATCTCGGTCGTCAGTTATATTATGTTGGTCACGTGTTGGTACAAGCAGCGGACATTGCATCGTGCTTTATTTCGCAAACGTTAATAAAACCGATAAATAATTTTAAATTGTTTTACTTTCAATGTAAGGTAAAAAATACTGACGGACAAACGAATTGAAACTTCACTGAACTTTAAGTTGATATATTTTTTTTCAAACTAAAGTGCTTTATCAACATGAAATAACCAAATATATGGGAAACTAATTTAAATTTCTTTCTTTTCAGGTAAGCTTCAATACAGATACAAATTAAAAACAATGTCTATTATCAGCTGAATGTAAGTATTACTAACATAGTCAGAATTCCAAAGGGTTCCAAATAGATATAGAATTTATTCTTCACTATCAGCCAATTATACAGTAAATCCACTAGTTTAAACTACTTTTCCAAATGGACAGTTCCTTTTCCATATTGTAAAGATCTATTTATATTTTATAATTCAAAAGAAGACTCCATTCCAAAATACTTAAATCCAATAATAGTACCTAATAGAAAAATACTTAATAAGTGACGTAAATGATCAATAAACTATTTGCGAATTACATGATCTGTACATGAATTGCTTTGGTATGATTGCATATTGATTACAATCGAAGTGTAAAATTTCAGGAAAATTTATTACAACATTGTTGTGGTCCATTCATGAATTATTGTATGTAATGCGTTTTCGACATGAGTGGTCCGGTCATGTAATAGTATAATTACACACTCGCTCAGTGTTACCGAGAACTTGTCTTTTTGCTTTTAACTCTTACGTAACCGTGTGATCTGTCGATTCATCCGAGATGGATTTTTAATAATTACGTAAAAGTTTTAATGGTATTATTGCCATATCTTTCACTTTGAGATAGTTATTTCTTTTAAAACAAATTACTGTTAAACACATACCTATCTTTACGAGTAGTAGTAAAAGTATCTGTAGTAGAGCTGAAAGTATCCTATCGTTGGTTTGTATTATGATATTGAGAGGATTTTTTTATAACTAATCCCATTACAGTGTGTCTTCTTTCGATAGTGTTACTAAGACTTTTTTAGTTTACCGTAGTAAAGCATGTTGCAACCATTAAAATTTACACCGTTATAAAAAGTAGACTAGATAAAGCGTACGCTAGCACGTTTTACGTAATGTTAAAGAGGAAAATAAAGTAAAAAGCCGTGAGTCTCATAAATATTGTTGGAGAGGTGGAGCAAACGAGGCTTAATGACGGTGAGTGGACCCATCCATCTGAGGAAATGCCCATCGCTGTCTCATTACCAATACTACCCGCTGTTGGTGACCACCGACTGCTATTTATCTCTCGTATTAGAAAGTTCTAGGACGTAATTAATATGGAGAGAGGTAATTATTTTGATACGGAGGCAGCACGTCGAATGTTAAAGATATAATGGCTATTTACCTCGGGGACCCCATAGCATTATCAGAGAAAGTTCCTCTTAGCCAGGAATGCGGCCTGGAATTTATTAAGGTGTACCAATTTAGGTAGGTATGCGCTTTAAAAGGACAAAGGGTTTCGAGATTTACACCAGCATACCGATTCTCTTACTTGTACTTTGCGAATTACATTATAACCGGTTTACGTTATTCCAGTTAGTGAATTCAGTAAATCCAGTAATTGAAGGAAATGATGCAAACAAAAAAGGGGAGGCTTGGTCCCCCTTAGCCCCCTCTTAGCATTTATAGAACTCGGCAAGCAATATTATAAGGTATATAATATTCCTATTTAACGGAGCAATTACGAACAGAGTCACGAAATCGTTGCAAATGCAGTGCAGTTTTTTGCGACTGAGGAGTGTACGCATAAAACATGTCGCCAAGTGACATGCATGCGCAAGCGCAAAGCTTTAGCGATGCAAACATGCAGTTAATTGCACACATTTTCAGTCACCGGAGCCTTCTAGTGATGAAATGTAAATAAAAAACGTACATTACATAACGCGGCAGTTTTACGATACACACGTTTTACTTTTTTGTCTAAATATCTTCGTAATAGTACACTTACGGCAATAATGGGCCTCACATAAGTAATTTGTCGCGACATAATTGCGGTAATGTAGCCCTAAAAGTGAAAGTTTAGCTAATTATCTAATGCGTTTATCTAATTTGTCTCACTCAATCATGTAGTGGCGAGCCAGTGAGCACCTAATACGTTTTAAATATCACTCGTCATTAGTAGGTATTATCCATTATCTATTACAATGGTTGCATAATAAACGTGAGGTTCATGATACCCTCCGGCTATCATTCATGCCGTCGCCTCTTAGCATTATCGTAGATAAGTAACACCACGTAAGTTACGTTGTATTACCGTAGAGCCACAAAACATTCGCTACGAGCGTCATATCGAACGGTGAGTGAATTTCAGCAAGTATCGCTGCAATATGGCGCTTAAAAGATCCGAAATATACAAGTTTGACGGTAATAGAACCCTTTGTGGTCCGACTCCGGCACCAACGCCACACCTATTTCTGCCTAATAACAGCAGTGTTATGCACTGCTGTATTCTGATCTGAAGGGTATGGTAAAGGAGACATACATACATATATATACATAACATTTGTTTTTATCGTTCGCTGACGCTTGTAGCGCGGAGCGTATGACGCTTAAGTGAATGTTTCGTGGCCCTCTGGTTTGCGCACGCCGTTTACTTTTGGAGGATCAGATTATTATTCATCTTGCATAAAATTTACATTTGAACACAATCATACATCAGTCTTAAATGTCGCAAACTATTATTCAATAATCTTAAAAAGTTAAAAGTATTTACAGACTATTTGTAGTCAATTTCGTATTTATTATTGTCATTTGCAAACGTAGATTAAGACAGAGTTATCTCAGTGTGATCAGCATCAAAAAATTAAAGCGTAACCTCAAAGTTATCAGATCCTAAAGGTAACCAAACTGATGCGGGGCTATAAATAATAGGATCGATAATATCATTACTCGTAATCGTGGGTGACAATACAATGTAGAACTTAAGTAACTCATTTCAATCTCGATTTCGTCTCGTACTTACTCGTTACTCGTTATTAAGTGAAAGTGATCCCTTTTGAAAGTACAGAGATTTATGCGGCTCATTAACAAGTATAAAATTATCATTCATTTTGACGATACCTCGAAACTAATGACACTTAGGTTGCGTACACACTACATGACGAACAAACGAATTTCTAAGTCTAGGATACTTAGAAAAACCTGTGTGTTCGACGACTTAGGTTTTAACCCAGAAATTTCATGATTAAAATGAGACAGTAGTAAAAATTTGCGGACATTTAAAAATAATATATTGCGACATATTTGTAGTTATTTTTTTTACAGCTACAGTGAATCGTTGTTACCATAATGATATCGCAACAAAGTAAGTCTATTGTGCGTAGTTGGCTGTCATCACAAGAAACATTCAACGGATAATCGCGGCGTCTTTCACGTTGGGTGTAGACGAATCCTAATGATACCTGTTCCGGCCGACTATTTCTGGAATACGTAATGACGTAATCATGGTATGTTCCATCGAATTATTGTAATTACATGACTGATTGTAGCAATCTTAATGATGTACAATCCTAGATGTGTTACCGAGAAAATTACATCCATCGTGCCGCGTATTAATATAATAGTTTACCGAGACGATTGAATATTTTATTAATATAATGAGGAGTGCGCTAGTATAGTGAGAGCTACTTATAGAATAGTGGTGTGAACACCGACAACTATTCCGGAAGTCCAGGGTTCAATTCTCAGGTATGCAAATTTTTCAATCAGCATGTAGTTAATTATCACAAGCTTTACCGATGGAAAATCCACTTAAGAGATCTTAAATAATCTTTAGGTAGTTGTCTGAAATTATCAATAGGCACTTGACCTGGTGAACTCTGGCCTAATTTGTATCATTCTAAGAGGAGACCCGGAACAAGCAGAAGGACAATAATGCGTCGATGATGATTAATATATGTACATCCAATTAAAGATGACTCATACAACCGTAAAAAAAATTGTGTATTCTAAATACCATTCTACGATATTATTGACCATTGTTGGTTTATAACAAATCGTTTAGTATTCTAAAAGACGTTAAGTAAATCCAGGCGAGGGTGGGCGCGTCCATTGAATACAAATGTAAAGAGCATAGAAAAATTCCTATTGTTTAAAGTTAATATTAACATTACCTAAATCATGTATTATCAATAATCACAACACGCTTCTTTTATATTCAAGGAAGCTTTTAAAGAAATTAAATTCGAGTCGTCAATTTTTACTTTTTTTTGTAATAATACGGAAGGAGCAAACGTTGACGCAGTCCACCTGGTGGTAAGTGGCCGCTGCCGCCCCTGGTCTAAACAAGGATTAATCTAGGACCAAACCTACCTCAGGTTGGTCACAAATGCGTTGCTACCCCTCAGGGTTAAGTTGGATGGCCTCGGATAGGTTTGTTCTCATTATAACACCCTTCAAACCAAACCACAATAGCGCTTAACACTGCGGTTATTAGACAGAAGTACCACAAGGGATTCTAACAGCATTCATACTATTTTTCCGTGTGAAATACTTAGGCCTTAATTTTGGTAAATAATTTCGAAAAGCTACAAAAAAGCCATCAATTCTAATTTGTTTTTACAACAAACAATCCATATATAGTTGGTATTCTGACCTATAGTGGTCCGATGTGTATCTGGAAGCACATCGCACCTATTTGTGCCATATAAAACATTGATAAGCGCTGTTGCATTCTGGTTTGACTCTAATTCTGGTAAGTGCGAGATCCTTATGCGAAGCGTTCCAAAATAATCCTCAGTCAAAGTGGACTGTATGCTCATCTGCTCTGCTATAATATTCCAATAATATAATTTAATTTTAACCTATGTACCACCAATATTTGTTGACACAACGAAAAAATACCAAAAGAAACAAACCAAACAATATCAATTAGGCAGACGGCTTTTTCGTCCCAAAAAGTTCGATGTTTGTTGACCGTAAATACAATGGCCGATACTTTCTAATTACATAAGAATTAATGTCAACCCAAACAAAGTGTAACGTAGAAACCGACACGAACAGTCGTGACTTCAGCAAAATCAAAAGGAAATGTAATATTTGGAAAGAATGCTGATTTTATCATCGTATCTCTATAAAATTAAGCGCACTAACTATATACGGAATCCGATGTACTCTTAAATGAAGATCTGGGAATCGTTTCGCTTCTCATAGAGTTCGCCGCTTCTTCATCACAAACGAAACATCTTGTGTAGCAGTTTTACGTTCTTCGCGTTCATAATAAATTCTTTAAAGAATATACTTTAAGTAAAATATTTAAATACCTGTGCTTCTAAAAGAGTTTTCGAATATTTTAAACGCATTTTAAAATTTTACTATCTTTGTAGCTAAACAATTTTAAACAACTGTAAGATCAGTTTGGTTGCCAAGCAACTAGATACTAACAAGCACATAGATTAAATTTTTAATTTTGCCACCATATCCTATACCATAGACATGTACAATTATAGAAGACAGAGCCAATGTACGTCATTATTCCAAAAAATATGTTATTTACATATTAATGGTGTGTAATTTAAATTTAGAGAAATACTATGCACTGACACGATATTATTACTTAATACCGTAAATAACTATTTTTAAAATATAATGAACATGAAATAACTTTAAGGAAAATATTAACATTGGAACAAGTATTGTTATTATATTATGTACTACTATTCCTAATACAATAAAACCGAGGTGTCACTATCGGATTCCCGCATATTATTGTCTGCATTGTCGAAATTAAGAAACAATTTTAATAATTGAGTGAATTAAGAAGCATACATAAATAAAAATAAATTAGGAATATTTACGTTACATATTTTTGCCAAATACCCAGAATCTATATCAAATCACTTGAAAGAAAAGGAGCCTACATTTTGCCATCTGTCATTCCTGTCTTTTACGCGAGTGCTTCATGTTTATGAAGACGTTGTAAGGTTAGGAAATTGAAATCTTTCTTAATCCTTGTGATATAACGATATTTTTCAATATTTAGTGTAATCAATTTAAACTATATTTTGTGACATCTAGTGTATGATGCATATTTTGTGAGAATATTAATTTGTTTGTTCTTTTTTACCAAACAAGTGTCGGCTTTTACTCTGGTGTTTTTGGTCATTTTATTTGATTATGTAGGTGATATAATTATTTGTACCACGTGTACAAGTTGATTTAACGTTTCCTGTATAATTTCAGCACGTCATGCCTTTCGCGCGGTACGTACAACCCGGGCGCGTCGCCCTTGTGGCCGAGGGCCCCTTGAAGGGCAAGTTAGTAAGCATAGTCGACGTCATTGATCAGACCCGCGCACTCGTAGATGGCCCCGTCACAGGCGTGTCTAGGCAACAGATCCGCCTAAACCAGCTGCATCTGACCAAGTTCCGCATGAAGTACCCCTACACCGCGCCCACCCGCATTGTAAGGAAATCGTGGACAGAAGACAAAATTGTTGAAAAATGGACAGAAAGCCAATGGGCCAAGAAGCTCGCTAACAAGGAAAAGCGCGCACAAATGACAGACTACGACAGGTTTAAGTTAAGCTCGGCGCGTGTGAAGAGGAACCGCGCGAGGACAGCGGTGTTCAAGAGTCTGAAGGTGAAGGCGGCGCGAGGCGGCAAGTTCGGCAAGAAGAAGGTGCCCAAGACTGCTGAGAAGAAGGCGCGCACGAAGAAAGCCACCTCTGCGAAGCCAGCGAAGAAGTAATTCTAATTTGTGTCTGCGAGCAGCATGAGTGTTAACTTTAAGAGACAAAATAAAGAATTACTTTTAGCTACAATACTTGTGTTGTTCGTCGAATTACATAAATTTCCTTTCAATTTATACAAAATGAGGTGAGTTTTCTTTGTATTGTTAATCATGGTGTTTTTTCTTTACTTAATTTTTTTTCTGTTACAGGCCTGTCTAGGAAAGTGTGCTACATAATGAAATGGTTAGTTTTGGGACCTTAAATTCACAAAATTGACATGCTTTTATGATGTGATGAATGAATTTTTAGTCTCGTTCGTATGAATTCTTTGATTTTAAAAATACCACCTAACTGATCCACAATGTTCTTATTTTTATGGATAAACGTTGAAAGTTAATTGCTTACATTTGCACTTTTCTTTTCAGATTTAATATAAGCTGTATAATAGAAGAAAAGTGGAATAAACAATTGTAAGTTCTTAATTGATACTTTAATACTATACTGTGTTTCTTGTGTTGTTATATGATGATTTAAATTATGTCTCGTTCGTATGAAATTTTGTGATTTCAAAAATACCGTTATATACTGATACAAAAAAAAATTATAATGAATCCTATACTTGAACCTTGCGGTTAAGACCTTGTTTCTTTATAGGCATACTGTTGCTGTTGTCTGATGTTATTCTACTGTGGCTACTTTTATAAGGTAATTATATTTACACTCTACAGAATTCAGTATTAAAAATTACAAAAAGCAAATGTCTGCATGCATTGGCACCAATATTCTGGCATGCTGGTGTCTGGATAAAAACAGGGCACTCTGTGTAAAATATATACTCTCTTTAACATTTAATATAAGATATAACATAAGTATATTATGAATCATGTGCCTTTAAACAAATCATGTATATTCAAATTCCTTTATTGCAGACTAAATTTAATTTTTATGTGGGATTAAGCATGTTCAATGCTAATCTATAGGTAATAGCTTAAAACAACCTTAGTGATGTATTAATGTATCGCCCCTGGCTGACATGTTGATGATTGATCAATGCTGAATGAAATACTATATGAAATATATATGCTATAGTAGAAGAATGCAATATATAACTTTGACTGTCTGTTACAGGACTGGTAATTTCTTCATGGTTCCTAGCAAGCATTCCTGTAACATCATGAATGAAAGGTACACATTGTTATTATACCTATTTAATACATAAAATATGTACCCTTATAAAAATGGTAAGATTTTTTTTTTCTCAACTAGAATATGGCGAAAGACTTTCATTAATATTAGGTGAAATGTTTACCTTCCACAGTTTATCTTAATTAATTGTTATTATTTAGTTTCAATCTTATTTGTAGACCCTACCAAAGCCGATGTGTGCACAGATATCACCTGGCATGCTTGACTCTGGATAGGAACATTAGCACACTCTGTGTAAAACTTGCTGTTACTGTAACTGTTTGTTCAAGGGATCAGTGTTACAATTGCTCATTTAAATGTCTAATTTATATACGTAAGTACTTTAGAAACTAAATCCAAAATACTCTTTTTAGATACACAAGCGAGTGCAGCTGTGCAAGGAAATAGGTAACTTATTTTTGTTTTGTATAGTTTCTACAGTATCATGTGAATCTTAAGAAACATCTTACCCTTATACAAAATAATGCTGAATTTGAAAATGATGCAATAAAGTATCGCCCCTGTCTGAATCTTGATGATTGATCACAACTGATTTTATCTAGAGAACCTTTTCTGTACTACTTTGTGTGTTAACATAAATATCTTAACAATCTTTCTTTTATTGCAGAGTCTAAATGTTAAATAACTTCAATCGAGAAATTCACGAAACGTATTTTTGGGGTAAGTAAACTATTCCTATATAAGTTATTTTTTATTCCATAAATCCCTAGGTAAATGTACCAATACATTTATAAAATGCGAAAAATAAGTCAATAAGTGTATTCTAGTTTACAATCCATAAAATCTTTAACAAATGATAATCTATTTCATCATATTGAATACTTGTATAATCTTCAAATCCTAGTTTCTATAAATTACGAAAACAACATATGCCAATATATTTAGGTGAGTTTTTATAACCATTTGTTATTTATCTTTACTGTGTTTGATGATGGATAAATATATCGCCCCAGTCAGAAAGTAAGACATGTTGATTGATGTTACTGAGTAAAGAAACATGTATTACCATACTCTGTGTGTTTGACTAAATTAACGTGGTTTAACTCTTTTGCAGAATAATGGGAATTGAAACAAAATGGTAAGTTTATTGTGATATTACATTAGCCCTCAAGTCAAAGCATAAATATAAAATGATGTCTGATAGTATCGCCCCTAGCTGCAGTTTGATGATTGATCCATTCTGATTTAAAATTTTACATATTTGTATGTTCTCTCTTGTTAACTTAACATGGAGGAGTAAAATACTTTTATTACATTTTCAGGAGTCAGAAACAAAAGAAATCAGAAACAATTATGGTTCTATTTCATTATGAGCCTACAAAAAGAACATTAGCCAAGGTAATTAGGTTACTTAATATAATTTATTTTACTCTGTCGTCCTCTTTACATTTATTACAATATTTTACATGATGGTAATACAAGCATATATCATACTTATTGTTGATGATAACTTATTTAACTGATCTTTCAAAATATATTAGTTTAGTGGTTCATCATTGAAGTAAAGTTCATTGGTATATAAGAATATTTTTTGTTCACAGATATCCTGACATAATATGGAGAAATATGTGAAATGGTGAGCAACATTTATACCTATATTAATATATAGCACTTTTCAATATAAGAAATATGTATAATGATTGAGAAGTTAATAGCCTATTACATAATGGTAAAATTTCAAAAACAATAAACAGTGAAATGATGATAAATAAGTTATCCCTGTCTCACAAAACCATGGGGAAAATATGGTATGGTAACTACTGAAGTAATAAGATATAAATTGATGTTTATATCATCGTTGGAAATCATTTTTTTAAGTATATTCATGTTGTTTCAGGATCCAGATTTTACAATTTCCATAGAACGAACTATTCTGATTTCATGTTCAGGTAATTTATTTCAATATAATTCCCTCTACACAAAAAAATTCTTTTTAGTTTATTTGCATGACTTAAAAACAAATTTTATTTTTTTCTTATTTCATATAAAAGTGTCAAGGCTTTGGGGTGCTAATTTTATAATACTAATAACAAGAATTGGTTTTGAAAAAATAAAAGAGAATTGCTTACACACTGTCTTATGATTGCCATAAAAATATTACAATAAAAACTATAATGATGAATTACTAAGTTATCCCTGTCTCACACAAACCGTGGCGAAACTCTGTTATGGTAACAACTGTATAAATACCAGTTTAATAAGTAATGTTTATAAAATATAATTCCCGTTTTCTAATCCTGTTTAATATTCCAGATCGATGCGGGCCATTAGCTGATATAAAGGATTTTCCGTAAGTTTTTCTTAATTTTACATAGTAAAGTTAAGTTTCTCATATCTTTTTATAATGTGTTCAATTATTTCAATGTTGTCTCTAAATTTTCCAAATGATGAATAATTTGACAAGCATATATCTAGAATTTATTTGAAGACATAAAATATCTGATACATTATTAAAGAAACCATTATCTTTAACTGTGGTTGCACTTGTTGTAACGCTGTGTCTACTTTTCAGATCACCTATACAGTCACCATACAAATAATATAGACTACTGCTTCCCACGTACGTACTTCCTGCTCACTACTTACCTACAGAATAGTAATATAATGTCATAGTTATTGTACATATTTGAAATAATAAAGAAAATTTGTACAGAAATGCTTTTCTTTAATCCTCTAACCTCGAACATTGTTGTGTAAACATTATAATATAAATTTAGCGCGGACATCCGTTGAAATTTACAAGGTACCATTTATATAGCAAGCGAGTAAATCAAGTGATTTTTTATCTCTTTGCCACATCCTTTCTGAAAACCACTTCCATATTGATAAACAGTAAATTAATATATATCGAATTTACTTT
>DWNY01000622.1:0-15333 GCA_018250635.1 Telegonus apastus | reverse complement strand
GTTGCACTTTTATACCTAGCAACCGAATTAATGTGCTATCTGCATCAGCGATCTTCGTTGGGATGTACTACGTAATTTGCTCATCAATCGTTTTGATTTTCTTAAATAAAACAAAACAAAAACAATAACACAATCAACAACAACATAAGAACAACAATACACTACAATATAAAATTAACTCTTTTGTACATAACCCTTCCTTGAAACCATTTATTAAGAGTTATTTTCTTTATATCAATCTATATATTAATACGTGATGCGAAAATTTGCGGAACCATTTTTCGAATACTGCGCGCACGTAGGAGTATGAGTTTAGGAATACGTGACGGTTCATGTAGAGAAGGAGCGAAAAGGGATAATAATGATGTACAATAACTAGTACAAACATATTAAAAACAAAACAAAAATAAAACATTATTTTTTCACATTACTGACAATAATAATGTCGATATAAAATATATATATGGTCAAATATGTCAAATGTCTATGTGAAAAAATAAGTTCTTTCTTTTAAATAAATAAATGAATAAACGCAGCTTAGCAAATTAAACTTCATTTTCCCTATAATTATCTTTTTTACGGAAGAAAAATCTATATAAGGTTTCTTTCCATTTGTATGTATACATTTCTATTCGGTTTTTATTATGATCGAATTTTGACCATTGCGGCGGGTCCACTACCTACTTTACAATTAAAAAGTCTAAATGGCTTCACTTAAACTTCACAAGACGAGTTCTTAGCTTGGGGTGATAAGGATACAATCGAAGTTTGAAAGTCCACATGGACAGTCTTCTTAGCTCTTTGGATTAAGTGCCGAAGTTGACAACGGAAAAGTTCAAGTCCTCGATAAAGTCAGTAATTTTTTTAACATTTTTAGGATGGAAAACAAAGTAAAGTTCCTTCGGTATTAAAGGATTACGTTCTTGAAAGGTTGGATTTTCCTTTGTGACTTTTAGGGAGCGTCGCTAAATGGCTATAAACGGATTTGGGGTTTGGATTTAGAATAATATAATTGATGAGGTAGGTATGTGTAACAAATTAACCTTGTTAAAGGTTGGGTTGGTTTTTGAACTGGTGTACTAAATCCAATATTAAAATTAATAAAATTTGACGTCAATGGAAATAAGAAATCGCATAGTATTTGTGTTTAACCCTCACGACACAATTTTATTTCCCTTCCTCTGGTTTTATGGCCTTATCCCTTACATTTTCACTAAAGCATTGCGAGTTACGACCCCGTTCATTTGAGCGAATTTTTGTTTTTTACACATGAAACATTATTTTAACTTTGATGTAGGATATGTTGATAAAATAATGAGAAATAGTAGGACCAAAACTGTAAATGCGAATATTTAATGGAAATTTGAAAAAGTTAAATCCTATTTAAACTTTCACTATACCTGCCGACGCTTCCCAGTTAACCCGCCCGTAGCTTTCGTTGAAACGACAATATAACAGAATTGCAAAAGTTTGGAACAAAATTCTAGGAACGGTTGTTTCTACTTTAATAATGTGCACGTCCATGGTTGATATGTGAAGAGTGACGTCACTGCCACACTGTGCTCGCATTGTTCCAGTGACGCTCTAACGAGGAGTTACGACGCGCCGCAAAGCTAATCCACATGCAAACAGGCTTCGCTGTACGGTTTTATGTAGGTACACGGTACAATGTGAAATGAGAAGATATTTTTTTGTACTTGTTTTGAATTTGACTTCATAGTGGTTATATTCTAGAATTTGCACTATATAAAAGTTATATTGAAGTGAAGAAGCTAGGTTTGGGACATAAAACAAAGATTTATTCTTTTACCTGACTGATACATGCCAATAATATAAAGTAAGTAATAAATGGATATACCGCCCCTTAATAATTTACAAATTAAATGTCAAGGGAATCAATGTTTGAGTGCGTGTCAACGTGTGCGACAAATTGAAATGATTGATTGAGCATAGGTATCTACTATGCTAAAAAATGTAAATTCTTTTTTCGTTTTGACTGGGTATTTTTTACATAATTTTAACTCGAAAAGCATACTTAGCCCGAAATACTTAGGCTGCCTTTGTTACAGAGGTGTACGCCATTTCTACGATGTCGCGAAGGTGTGGGTGGATGTACATTTTTTGAATACATTGATGGAATTTATCAATGATTGTTTTTTTCATTAATTTCAGTTTTTAATAACTATTCTAAAACTAGTTAAATAGAATAAGAAATCGAATAGAAACAAGACGACAAAGAACAGTTAGCAATGAATGGCTACGTAGTTGTTCGTTTGTGTTGGAACTGCCATCAAAGAACCATTCCGTTGCAATAAGGCGAGGATTGATGGCGTAGGTACTTCTTAATATTGCCTTCCTTTCGTACATATAGCGGGTCCTTCTCACTCTATTTACTGGCTTATTGTCCCGTTTAATGACCTGGTTGGATATTAAGACCGATGTAATGGAAACTATGGTTAAATGTTCATTTAGTATTCGTGCCTACTGAACGCCGCATTGCGTAACCGAAACAAATACCGTCACTCTATTCAATACGCATACAGTATTTTATGTACATAATGACATGTATTAATTAAATACCCGTTAGTAACTGTTTATTACTGCAAGACAAGTAATTAAAAACGTTACGTCTCCGTTCCCAAGAGTATATAACGAAAAGTACATTTTTATTTTACAGAATAAATATAAAACTTGGATTGAAAATTGCAGATTTCTGCTACGACTGCCATTACGTAGCATTTAAGCACCCAGGACTAATGGGGACTGAAATGTTCCTACCACAGTGTGTATACGTATGTAGAGCAACCTTTTACGTCACTCTACATTTGCTGGCGGTCGTTGAATTCAATGGGCCGGTTATTTTGATCGGGCTAATGGCAAAGGAATGACTGTGAAGCCTTGTATTACTACTACCTCTAGTTAGGCTGGTTTGGTAAGAAATGTAATTATTTGATTGTTTTTACAATACTTCGACAAATATGCGGTGAAAGCTAAGTTTGACAATGTAATCATACATTTTATTTTAATATTGACCATAGAATTTTGTTTTACTCTGGCCTTATATCGAATGTTAGCGATTTTTTTTGTAAAATTACTTTTTAATAAATGATACGAGTCTAATAACAACACTGGAACAAAAAAAATACGACGAGATGGGCTAGAAACACTGAATACTATTTGCAACCTGTAAGTAGTAATAAAATTTAAGAAGCTATACGTTCCTGTTAGACGTGTCATGAAAGAGCCGTTACGTGCCAATAAATTTCACTAATGGCGGAGTGGACATCTTACTATTGTCTTTGTGCTCATACATATAAATTAACATGTCTTGGCTTTCGTTGTTCTTATCAAAATATATAAAAAAGATATATTGATGACCCGCGTGACGGAGTGGCTTCCATACCGCTCTGACACACAATGGGTTCCGGGTTTGTTCCCCGGCCAGACATATCTACATATATCGGAATGATGAGTTTAGATTTCTTCTCTGGGTCAGAGTGTTTGTGTATTCGTCTTTGTCTGTTTCCATGGCACCCACGACAGGAGAAATTCCTAGTGAGTGTAGAAGGCGGTATTTATTTATTTTAGAAGATAAAAAATATATATATCATTGATTTACCTTATATAAGCAACGCAGATATAAATCAAAAAGATAAGAACTAACCTTGATGACGTCGGTTTTACTAGAGGATTGTAAAAAAACTATTTTAATATAAAATATAAAAGCGCACTAGTAAGTAATCATTTTTAAAAAGTTTGAAACAAACTGCATCTCGCGGGAGATTTATCCGTCGTATGAAAATATCGTTCCCAGTTTGGCTTCGCGCCGCCCACCGTGCGGTTATAGACTTCTCCTGAGGACTTCAAGTATGATGTGCGAGATAAGGGTTTTATTTTGTTTTGCTTAACGTCGTATGCAAAGAAGAAGGTATAAGACATTATGCATAGCAGAGATCGTGTAGATGGGCACGTGGATTGCATTTTTAAATATATGAAAATCGTAAATTTATGTATGTCGTGTTTTGTTGCTGAAGAGAAGAAAGATAAAAGAAATTATTGTAATAACAAAAATTGTTGTCCTTAAAAAATGTACTGAAACGAGGAAAGCAATTAAGCAGTACAATAATGAAATATACCTAATAATATAACGCGGTGACAAGAGTAGTTTTGGTAGTATTTCTTTTTCCTTTTCGTAAGCGCCTTTTTCAAAATTATGCACCATATATCACTACAATAATTAAGACGAATCCAAGGAAACCTCATAGGCTAAAATCCGACTTATCGTTTGAGCTGTACAGCGGCTGCCAGAGAAGTGGACATATAATACATTATATACACTTTAAAAGCATTAATTACCCTTCAGCCGCAGTCGGGTAAAACCTGTATGCTTTCTTTGTTAATATGAAATTAGGTCGCGCTTAAAAATGTAGGTTATTTTAATACTCAATCGGATTTCAAATAATGCTTGTCGGCTAAGCCGGAACTGAGTAAATAATTTATATCATTCTCCAGCTTTTACTTTCTTTGTCCAGCGTTTTTCCGAAAGGATTTTATCTCATCGGATTTGCTCGGTGGTAAAAGGAAATAATACAATATGCTAAACAAAAACACTCTAGTGGCTCATTCCTCTCCGGAAATTGCATTTCATTATGAATCGCAATGGGATTCAATTTTATGAAAATATCCATTAATACTGTTTTTAGTTCATTTTGTGTAATAATATGTAAATCCACTGCGGGGATTGCAAATTATTCGAATAATAGCAATGTGTATATCATCTTAATATTAATTCACAGAAATCATTTTGCACTTCTCTCGAGGGGCTGAATACACTTATTGACGACATTACAATTTTATCGCGCCATTTCTTCGCCAATTTTGGGGAAAGCGCCTTTACTTACTCGACCTTTTTCTGTTTACCCATAAGTGCTATGTAGGTCACAGTTGTCCCTGAAATATGGTATTCACGAGGGCACGTTTTTCGATGATCTGTGGTACACTCATGGGACCTAAGGGCCTCTACGATGTACGTACATAAACTTCTTATAATAGAATTAATAAATTGTCGAACATTATATCGAATTTTCAGTATAAAAGTTTTTAAAACAGTTACGATAAGATTATAATTAGTTATTATACTTACAAAAATTTACTATAACATAGTAAACGCATATATTGCTAATGGGAGGAATATGCTGTTTGATATGACATCGATAAAATAAATTTAATATCCTAATAGAAAGTTTAAACTACGTAAAGGCACACTTGCAAACTAATTACTGATTTAAATGAAAAACTTTCACGGTTAAGTAAATAAATCGTGGCGTAAATAATGAATTTGAAAAGACCTTTGTTCTAAACTTTCTGGGTTCAGCTATAAAACACAGATTTGAACGATAAAAAGCTTAAAAGGTTTTCGCTAATATAATGTGCAAATTTTCAGGACCTTAAATTATTTTCACGATTAAAAATAATATCGCCTGCTAAAAACTCAGTCCAGACTATACCCTAAAGTTTATGAAAATGTTGTTTTCTTTTAGTTATATATTTTTTCTTTCAACTTTGAAGGCTTTGATTATGTGGATGTGAGTAGGGTTCCGAATAAAATTAATTACGTCAAGGTCCAAAATTTGTTAAAAACAAAAACGACTAATGTGGTAAACAAAACCGGGCTACATAACTTTTTCTAAACAAATTAATAACGTTGTATGGAATAGAACTAAATAATAATGTACAAAAAGCCCCAAATACTTTTCTAATCTTTGTAAAGTTGGTAATTTATTGTGAACGTAATATACATTGGGTTAGATTATAGTTGCTGCTTACTACATGAAGTCCTACGTCTGGACATACTTCTACATGTTCTCCCGGCCCTTCAATTATTTTCTATTTCATCACATTTACAGTTTTACCACTGGACTAACCGTGCCTTATACTTATGAATTTAAAGTCAATTCGGGCGAAGTCGAAAGCAGAAGCTAGGTAGTTTTATGGAACTTGAATTTTTATGAATTCAATTCATGCCGTTCCAACTTTATTGGGCCACGGAGTGATCAATAGCTTCTTTTCAACGGCAATGCAGTATTTTCGGACATTTGTTACCGATAACAATGCCGGTGTTCGTCTTTTATTGTCTTGATTTATTTTTCCATTTTTGTTATTGTATTGTTGTGTTTCTGAGGATATACATACAGGCAGAAGAGAGACACGGCAATGATCAATTAATGATTGCGAGTGTAATGTTTATTTAGATATATCTATAAATTTCAAGTAGCGATGTTGAGTTCATAAATTAATCTGTGACATAATAAGGCAATCGGAAATCAGTTGAATTAAATAAATATTGTGCGAACGTTGCCGGCACGTGCAACTATTTTCATCACTTTAATTTTATTAATTAAATTCATCAGTCATTTTAAAATTTAAATTTTCACGCAAATTCCCCATGAAGAGGACTACTATTTATATCATAGGTATCACAATTAAGTCATACATTCAACATTACAGACAGACCCATATTATTTATATACAAATATAATTGACATATTGTACCTGTATCTGTCGTATCTGTATCTGTTGTATATGTCGCGGTCTACCGCCATTTGCATACAATTTTACTCACAAATTGGCCTTTGGAATATTCATTTTGAATGTAATTACAATACTAACAATAACTATCATCAAAAATTCATAGCAGAGATTGGATTCCAACATCGGCGCGGTTCTTGTAGCTCATTAGCTGGCTTTTCAATTCCCGATGGTTTAACGAACGAGTTTTATTTGAGTTTTACGTATGCATTTTTCATCAATGTTAAGTGGCAAATGACTGCAGTACATTTGCAACTCTAATTAAATGTTGAAAATGATCACTGCAGCAAATAAGGGTCGTCCACACATTGACCCACTTAATTTATTTCGTGACGTCATTGGATTGCTTATGTGATTGTATAAATACTTCATATTTTATATTTAGATATATGTACAAATATTAAAATTATGTAAATTATATTGTTTTATGTCATCAATGATGTTAGAATACATCATTGTATGTACTCGTATACATACGTCTTTGTTTTTTAATTCTTATATAGGTTTCCTAGATATTATCTCGTTTTAAATTGGCCTGTGACTCTTTTTATACCTCTTTTATCTTTAAGTGAAAGTGGCCCTAAATGGATATATCTTTTTTATCTTAGGGCTGCAACGATTCTCAAGCACGGTTCGCTTTCCACAACTGGTAACAAAAGTAGAATGGCGTAAAGTATAATCTACAGCGGTGCTCAAATGCGGTTACATGAAAAATGATACGGCTTTATGCCAACCCGTAACGGATGATTCTACATTGTCCATAGAGCCTCTGACAAGATTTAATTAACAGCTGCTATTCACTGATAAACGCCCGGAACATGATGCATGGACACGCATAAACTTTAACTACTAGCGGGGTCACCCATCCAAATCCCAACACCCTCCCACCCCCCAAATCTATGACGTAATTTGAAAGACTGCATACAACCAGTTTCGATTAATTTGTAATCATTTTACCAAAGGAATTATCGATCACATGATTTATTATTTCTTGTCAGAATTGTGTCATGTAACAACGCGCGTATCTTATTCAGATACATTTACGCGTTAACTGGTATCACTTAGCGCGTAGCTAAGTATCCATATTTGTATTAAATTTTTCATATATGAAAAAATAATCCTAAAATAGATACATCCCACACGGAGACATATCCTTTATCGATATTGATTTTGGGGGAAGTAAACAAAAAAAAATACGCTTGACCTAAAAAAATCTTCGCAAATATAAACAGACGTTTACCTACGACCTAATAGACGATTAAATAATTATTGTCTGGCTTTAAGTCTACTTGTCTGGCTTCCTACAACCCACTTGCCGATATTAATCGCAATTGTCTTACCGTAATACTCCACTTGAGTGATATAGAAATATTCCTTCCTACTTCCTTTCTAGTTATGCGTGATATACTGAGCGAGGATTATTTTCAATGATTGTGTGATTCGCAAACAAATAATGGATAAACCTAATGTTTGGAACCAACTAACGTTGCACCAAATTACACAAAGAAAACCACGAACGACATAAGCAAATCATGATGGCTAAAAATAGATTTTTTTGTTTTTAAATGCATAATTGGAATTTTTTCGCACCCAACGAATTGAGATAAAGGATTTAGTAGTATGTTTTACTATATATACCTCAATAGATAACTTAAGTTAGTAATTCTTTAATACTTTATATGTGAGCGGCAACCTCGTGCAATTAATACATGGAGACAAAACTTCGGATACACGGATTACATGAAAAAGTTTAGATAATAAAAAGGACTCAACAATGTTATATTTTAATGTTAAATAACCTATTGTTTGCCATGAAATAAATTGCATTAAATTATTAATACACGGGTGGCCCTTATTTTGGTTTGAGTTCATGTAGAGTAGTCAGAGAGACAGATAATGTTTATGTATATTAACTGTTACGAATATATCAAATTTATAAAATAAAACATTCATTGTTTACATTACTGACAACAATACTGACAATGGAATACTCATGTGATCAACTATGTGAGATGTGTATGTCGTAAATGCGTTAGATATTTCTTTTAAATGAAGCTTAGCAAATTAAACTTCATCTTTTCTATAATGAATAGCTTTCCTAATGCACAGACGAAAAATACATAATTAAGTGTATTTCTTATTTGGAGAGAGAGTGAAGCATAGTTAATTAATTAAGTAAAATATTTAAATAAGTCAATAAGCGGCCGCTAATGTTCCATAAGTAAGTTAAGTAAGTATAATTCCTGGGAACGTCTAATAAAGAATAACGGAGTCGCATAGAGTATAAGAGGCCTTCAGATTCTCACTTGGCTTTCCGCACTGACGTAAACATTATATAATAGTCTACTATTAATCTTCATCAACTGTAAATGTACGTTAGCTGAACAGGTTTTTGGTGCAAATAAAATTAATGATATTTATTATTGACACTTCTAATGCATAAAGTTAGCCTGAGATTATTAAACGTATTGACTAGCTTTTCCTGTTCACTGAATATTATTTTATTAAGTAGTCATATTATTTTATTGTCTTTAAAATGCGTCGACAAATTCTCTGCTTCTGTGCTCAAAGGCCGTAAAGAACATTTGGCGAAGAGGCACTTTTAACGGACTTATAGACTTCGTAGACTAAAAAAGGCTATATACTCAAAATGTTATACGCCTTATGAGCCCCGAAACTTCGAAATGTATTATGAAAAAGTATGTTAAACTAGAAAATGGAATTATTTTAAAAGTTTTCACATTTTTTCATACTGAACTCCAACAAAATACTTAGCGAATAAAGTAAGGTCACCTTAACCTAATAACCTTTTTGTAATCTTTTATTTTTGTAAATACCGAGTATGTTTTGTTAGGTATCAACTTTTATTAATTAAAAATAAACAGCACTAACGTAAAATATCAATGCGCAAACAGCCCTACCCAGGTTTATCAATTTAGTAATGTACCCATGACGGCAAGTTTGCGTAATGGGTAGTAATATGCTAACATTCCGAAATTAGTAGTAACGGACAATGTAATAAATAATCGGTTGCTTTTTAGAGTTTCGTACTCAAAGGGTAAAAACGAAACCCTTCTACTAAGCCTTCGCTGTCGGCCCGCCGGTCACAAGAAGAACCCTGAGATAGAAATCTGTTATATCGTAATTGACATCTGTAATATATAGAGAGAACTATGTATACTTACTGAGGTTAAAAAAGTTAAAAATAAATGAAAGACCCCTAATCCCCATACAAGTAACGGTAAGGGACCTTTTTCGGTACTTCGGTTGATAGTTCCACCGTAGTAAACTGATACCTTTAGATTTTCAACACCCATATACTTCTATAGTTGTACAAAAGTTGAAATTTAAATTAAATTTGGTGGTACGTAACCCTCCGTATTCTAGTTAAGACTCTCGCTTGACCAATAATTTGTTTTAAAAAACACTGCGTCCTTGACACTGATTCTAAGAACCTTTAATATTGTCTGTGATCAGAACACGTGTGCGGCACACAAACACTGTCCGTCCGTCCGCCTCGGTGCACGGTCCACGTGTGTGGCCATGTATGTACATATGTACGTACGTGGGCGTGGGAAGCAATAAATATGGGACATCACTAAGCTCCGGGATATCAAGATTGCATTGATACGCCAATCTGATTTTATTATTGTTCGGTATAATTGTTACTACTATTGGCAAAATTTTGAAGGGATTGGACGTTCTTTAAAAAACGAAATATTTAATTTCGGTGTACTCAAACAATTTTTTTTATGGATATCCGCAGTTCTTAAATTGTAATTGCATTGCTATGGATAAACTTTTTGATTTATATTAATAAGATAAATAAAGCTTGGGTATTCATAATTTTGTATGTAAATGAATCCATGAACTAAAAATCAAAGCCACAAAAATAAGTATTATTATAACGTTTCATTTATCATTAAGGACAAATTAATTATTCAGTTTTCAGTATCAGATGACTGCGTAAAGTTTTATTTATGATTCGACGGACGAATCCACGAATAATATCAAAACAAAGTCGAAACAGAGTTTTAATTGACGTTGAGAAATGACTGTGATCAACGGCAGTGATATTTATGGAGTAACCGCGACTCCACTTTCATTGTCATCGGGGATCACTCGCGTAGAAATTAAACACCGGGTTGGGCGATTTTGTTCCGTCTACAGTGTGGTGACAATTTTAACATGTGATACCCCGTTCCTTTCCTATTGTTTTGTTATTGAGGATAAAGTCGTCGAAATGTAAAAACGGTTCGCTGAACCGATTTTGACTTTGTTCAGCCCACGATATCATAGGTTCTTCTTCTTCTACCAAAATATCTATGGGTATTTGATAGTGCCGTAAATGTTTCTCACTGATATTTAACATCGTAATATTTAACCTTACACAGGTTAATGGATATAGGTATAGTGCCTCTTATGTAGTCTTCATTTTAAGTGTTGTATTAAACAGAATTTAAAACAATAACGGCGTCCAAAATCAATCATCAATCGAAACAAAGTTGGGGGAATGTGTTCCATGTAATATTTGTAGTTGTAGTAGCAATTTTCGCGATATTGTAAATTCTAAATTATTCACGGATCTATTCATTCATTTTCAAAGTTGGTGATGCGGTGCATGTCATGTGCTTTGATAACGTTTGTCATCAGAAATATAAATGCTAGTAACAGCGTTGCGTCTAAAATTCAGAGAGAGCAACTGTTAGGAATAATTAGGAAGGGTTTTGACAGTTGTGTATGAGCAAACCAGAAATAGAGACATTTTCCGTCTCACGTTTTGACATTTCATTGTGGACTTTGTGAAACAAAATGTTTTGTACCAGTATGAAATTGGATACTCTTTTGTGGCTCCTCTCTCGTGCGATCATGTCGTGTAGTGGGTCCCCACACTTAAATCATGAGGGCTCTGTAATGGGAATGAAGGTCCTATATTGTTTCTAACGGTAATTATTTGAGCCGATGTTTAGCAGTATATACTGGAATTGCTATATTTATTAAATTACAACGTATGCCTTTTGTACGAATTGTGAGACATTAATTGGAGTAAAATCTATTTTTACAGAGGCAAAAGTATCCTTCTTTTGTTGTTACACCAGTTTTAAGAATATAAATATATAAAGATGTTGTTTCTTTTACAAAAGGAATGTTAACATAAATACTAATTGAAGTTTGTAATTAGAGACAGACCTTGGAGGTCCATTATTATGTTAAAAGCTTTATGTATCTGCGTACTTACGGTTTTACTCATTCGCCGGCTTGAATGCATTGTCAAGCATCATTCTTTGTTTAGTTAATGTCACGTGGGATTTTTTTTATAATATAGAAGTTGTAAATGCCACATATAGGTGGTACGTGGCCAATGCCGCCGATGGATATTTGGTCATTAACCCCGGATAAGATGGAAGTCGTACCTAAGGTTGGCTACGGGTGCGGCTCTACTCTACAACACTATTGCTGAGGACTAAATTAGAATGTCTCGGATATGTACGTCTCCTTTACCAAACTTGTCCAAACCAGAACAGCAGCGCTTTATGGAAATGATTTAAGACTGATTTATTCGTATTATTATAGATTCAAGCTTGATTTTCATTAGCTTCACATAAAAAAACATGATTGGAAAACAGGCTATTAATAAAAAAAACGTTGTTATGGCTTTAGATCACGCGTGAACCTTATCGCAACGATTTTAAGAAATAAATTGGTAAAAATCTTCTCCATTTCCCTTGGCTCAATATTTGCCTGTACATGCATATATTATGTTATCCTATACAAACACTCCGATTCGCCTTTGAGCGAAGAATTGAAGAAGCTGAAGGACGCAGCGCAAATTAAACTTACGAAATTAGATTTAGGGAAAGCCATAATTGAAGTGAATTCTTAATTTAAATGTCAACCTTGCTTTTCCGAGAGCGAAATATGCCGGCTTCGAGTGTCAACGGAAGGATTTCGCAAATCGTTACCGTTCTAAACTACGGTGTTGATGTTTACTAATCAGAATCGTTGTGACTAATCTAGCAATTTATTAGAACCCTCAAGTTACCTTTTGTATTTTTATAAATACTATAATATAGAAACACGAAGAATAAAACTACGTACATATAAATTGAAAGGAAAAATTCGCTTACCAATCCGCAGTCTACCAATTCGCACTTGATTAGCGCGGTGGACTACGGCCTTAAAGCCCTCTCACTCTGAGAGGAGATCCGTGCCCAGCAGTGGGACAATACTGGGTTGACGACTACACGTGAGTTGTTAAATATATTTAATTCATCGTATTTTCTACACGTACACATAATGGTTTCATTTAATTTAATTGTTCTTCTCGTTCATAATTATATATTGTGTACATTCTTGGAAATAGCAAAAATAAGAAAAACAAAAAAATTGTTTCTTCGCCGTACTCATCAGTAATTTACTTTATTGTAGGTATCGCTGATCTGTTCAAAGAACAAAATTATATTATTTGGAAATGACATTCCATAATAGGTTGTTCTTGTAATTTTTGCAAGCTTTTGTTTGTAAAGTATCCTTCACTATTTTTCAAGTTTACGCAAATATCCAAATCCGATATCCATACTTATATCATATATACTTACATTATATATCATATCCATTTCAGTTGCGGTATGAAAAATAATTAAAAATGTATTTTCTTGAAAAGGAGCCCTTTCCTTTATTTTCCAAAATTTGATTTTAAATCCTGAAGCGCTGGCGGATAATTTTTTTTTTTTTGAAAATGAACTCGTTCAATTCCAGTCTAGAGAAATAGTGGTATTGAAAATCTATGTATGCAGTTTTTTCAATAAATAAGTTATACAATTTTTAGTTTGTGTTCAAAATCAGCCTCGTTACTCCTTTTAGCATTTTTTCGCTATACCTTATAGTTTTAGACTCTTTAAAAATTCGCCCCGTAGGAATACTTAAATGTTTTTTATTATTTATCAATTTGTTATTAATATCTTAGAACAAAACACTTTCCCTATGGACGGAACGTAAACTACGTTGTTGGAAAATATTGCTTTTATTTCCATTTCGAAGTAATGAAAAAATATTTGGCATATTTTTACGTATATTACGTTTTATAATAAACATTATTTCTATTTATGATATTCGGAATATTCCTTTAGGTGATACAATTACTATTGAAACTTAAAAGTTTTTATAAAAATGTTTTAGCAAATGTTTACTTCACGAATTAATATATTATTATTACAACCTAAACTTTTAATTGTACTAGCTTATTTAAAAGTTTCTACATTATATACTAAATAGTTGAAACTAATACTTGAAATCGCCTTTCAATCGGGGATCCGAGTTTCAAAAGCCACGCACCTGTAATTTTAAAATGATGTGAGCATTAGAAATTAATTATCATTTGCTTTAACGCTGTAGGAAAATGTCGTGAGGACACCTGCACGCCTATATTCAACAAAGCTATCCAAGGTGTGTTAGTCTCTTACTGAGAGAAGATGCGTGACCGGAGGCCTGCAGTGGGTTAATAAAAGTTAAAACCCTTGATTGGCTATTGGCTATTTTTTTAATAGAATCAATATTTCCTATTGATAAATTCATGAAAGGAAAATAAGCAATTCTCAATTTAATATTAAATGCGCAGCACAAACACACATAATTCGATCACATACATAACATAAACAGATTATTATGAGATTTAATCATTGATTGCATTTTGGGTAATATCAGATTTTTGATTGCAAAATACATTGTTTTCCAGGAAGCGACTCTACTCACCTCGTTTGCGCTAACAATGTTGCTGTGTTGTCCAGAAATACTATATTGATTTATTATGTTTCTTTTCTATGAGCTTTAGGTGTGTAAGGATGTCAAACATCCTTATTACATGTAGTTAAAGATACAATACCTTCTATATAACAATGTAAAATATAATTAGGTTCTATTACTTTTTTGTGGATCAAGATATTAATATAGTTTGTCTAGTTATGTTACGACATTTATAAAAAGGGAATCTTTTTACTCCGACTCAGAAGGTTCCGATTTGTTTTGTTAAGCGATATAAATCTTGAAAAAATCTACGTTCCTACTATATAACGTAAAGTTATCGAGAATGTATAAAATTCGACAGCTCAATCCTGCTAATGTCAAGCTAAAATGTCGTTATATCAAAAAATATACTTAGTACAAGCCCCTTTTTCTTAATAGAACAATTACTCAAATAAATTAATCACTTCAGAAAGTGCATGCATTGATAAATAATAATATAATATATTGAAGCATCGCCGTTATCATTGGATAATCATGATTATATATTGTTTCTAAGTGAAAATTATTTGAGCGGTTATTTGGATTACAAAATGTGCGGTGAGATAAGATTAATTCGACTTCTCCGTTGATTAATTTGTTGCGTATATTCACGCCGCTGCCTATCTTTTGTTACGTTGCAAAGCTGCTTGTAAATCATTTATAAAATACAGACATCGTAAGAAGGTGGTAGAACTGTGTGGTTTGACTACGGCGTCGCCACCGACGCTCCTATTTTTACCTAATAGGAGCAGTGTTAATCGCTGCTGTGTTTTGGTCTGAAAGCTGTGATACGGGAGACACACTCATCGGAGGGGTTCCAACTTAGTCATCAGTAACTCAAACATGATTAACCTCAGGTAGGACTTTGATCTTATCTGGGATTCATTACAATCGTTCATGGGCAGCTGTGGCCACATATCATATAAAAACAGTACATGACAGACGCGATTGTGGCAGGCTACA